>JAQGBW010002121.1:0-21358 GCA_034698625.1 Julus scanicus
GCCTCACTTTAAAAACGCCAGTGCGCATGCGCGCGGCACCAAAACACACGAAAGAACGGAGCGTGTGAACCTGGCATCACTCTTACGTTAACAAATTTGCGCAATTTATCACTTATTTAGTCAAGTCTTTTCTTTACCAGTGTTCTTTTTTTCCCCTTCTTAATCCTTCACTGCCCCTATTCCTTTTCTGTCTCCTGTCCTTATCCTTGCTACAGACATGTCCTATCGACTTATATATGTTCCCCTAATTGCATCCCTTCTTTACCCTTTCCCGTGGTCTTGTTTACGATTCCCATTTTCTATCACTGCGTCTACTTACTTCCTCATTCTTATAATTTAGCTCCTCGCCATTTCCTTGTATGTAATTTTCTTCCCCCTTTTTTTCCTTTCCATTGTTTCAATCCTGTTTTTTCTCCCTATATAGCACATCGTGTGATCCTGTTTTTTACTCCTTTCTTCTCATCGTTCCTTCTCTAATCCCTTCTAGTCCGTTTCCTCTAATCCCTTCATTCAATCACATAACCCCTACTTCCTCTTCCTTACCATATCTGTGCTGGTTTTCCCCCCTTTTCCTAATATTAACTCCTACTAGTCTGAAATCTTTCCAAACATACCTTTGATGTTTTCTACACTTCCATTTTCACGCTCTCCTTTACGGTCGTTTTTGTCCTGTCACTTTCAACATCTCCACGGGAATGCACACAGTATCGTGCGTTAAGTATACTTCCAGAGGTTGGCCTATTTCAGTCGCTGCAAAAATAAAAAAAAAATATTCAGTTTTAATCGCTTTTGAGAATATTGCATTTTGATTTTAAAACATGTCCCTAATTATAACCGCATTTCCCTTTGGTCGACAAACACGTTTCGTACATCGATTAATTTTCCCCCACAATGTATTTCTCTCGAATCTCTATTGTCAGATTGCACTCTGGAGGCCCTTATTTGGATGAATTTTCATTCCTAGTCCGTTTTCCGCAAAATGTTTGCCCAGCGCAATTATATGGTTTGGGATGAATCAACAAGGCTCCGCCCACCCCGTGAGCGAGGTTGAGCTGTCCCCGAGGGCCTTGCTTAATTGGGTGTGAAATGGCTTTTTTTGTTTGTCTGTCGGAAAACACATCAAACAAGGGACCTAGTTATTTTTTACGTAATTCATTTGAAATATGCATGCACTGTTGCAGCACGCCAGTCTCTGAGCCAAACGTTTCATTGTTTTCGTTTTAATAAATGGTCCCTGTTGGTTCATGGATGGGAGTCCCTGCGAAAAGGCCTAAAGGTTTGAATTGTACTGGAAAGTGCTGTCATGGCTTTGGATGTCCTATAGCAATGTCGAAGTGTCGAAATGTGGAGACAGGTGGTGTTCGCTGTTTATAAACCGGGTCAATGTCGTTCCGTTGTACAAGGGGGGCGTTGGCCGATTCGTTAACCCATATCGCACCTGTTGACCCAAGCTGCATTGTCAAGGGCGGTATCATCGCTGGAAACAATGCCAGTTGTTGGCACTCCTTGTCAAATGCCCTCGCAAATATTTTCGCTCGTTATATGTCGGGCGATGTGCGCATGGTGGATTCCGTTTTTGTTTTCTGGCAGTGAGGTTTCATACGTTTCATGTTTGTTTGACAACTTATTAGTTTTATTTAGATTAGTGAGTTGGTTCCGTTTGTATTGAATTAATTTGACGTGTGGTTCGATTACATAACAATTTCGTTTATATTATCTCGGTTTCAGTTGCCGAGTCTGGAAACGTGAGCAGATTTAGCTCAACCTCGTGTTAGTTAGATGCATTTCGGGTTCATTTGGTTTATATTTAGATCAACACATTTATGTTCCGTATTTACACGTGCGATAATATTCAGTTAAAAGTTCATATGTTTAGGGTGAATTTATTCAGTTTGGTGCAATTCATATTCGTTTTTCCTTGTGCATTTGGGTTTCCAGGTGCTGTATTTAAGCCCTGTTAGAATCATCTTTCAAGCGTTGATATCAGCAAGCGCTGGGTTGGGTTGTTCACTCGGGTTAACAAATGTTCCGGGATTTTACTATTTATCCACTCATTTAAGAATTCTAAAGATTTGTACTTGCAACGATAAATTTCGGAAAGTTTAACACTGGCTTTAGTGTTTTCTAACCGATACTAATTAGTTAACATTGAGAGAGTAAAACTAACAGAAAAAAATGCTTCTTATGTAGCGTTGAAAACCACGAAACACTGATAATCAACTTTTACAGTTTTTTATCGCCTGGAAAACAGATGTTATGATTATCCAAAAACGTGATTGCAGTTCCATCTTGACTGCTGATCGCCGGTTTGTACAATGGAGTAAAAAATTACATGATGTAACTCCGCATTAGGTTGTGGTTTAATTCAAACTCATGTTTAGGATCAGGTGCATGGGTGAGGTTGAGTTTGGTGCAAATCCAACTCTTGAAGACCATGGTAAAGCCGAGAGGATCACGTTGCTTTTGTCATCGTGTGTACCGTTGGCGCGCTATAACGCGAGCGTTGACCTTTTCCGCTCAGCTGAGAGAGAGGGAGAGGCGTGCCTTACGCTGAGGCGAGGTGATCCACGCGCACCAATAGCCCCCTAGGGACACCGTGCATAACATTAATTTCCTTCGGTTCGTCGCTGGAGTTGCACTACGCCTGTATGTCGACATTTGCTCGTTAAGTCGAATTAACAACCGGTTGGCTCTCAACCACAAACGCGTACCGTTGCTTCGCCTAAAGCCGGATTCACACTACTGCGTTTGCTTGCGTCGCGTTGCGTTGCACAAACGCAGGGAAACGTCGTGCAATGCAACGTGACGTCACTGCAATGGTGAAGCATACACGTTTCGGGTCCGTCGCGACAGATGCGTTTGTGCGCGTTTTTCCTGCGTGAACGCACACGCAGCGCCACGCAATGAGCAAAAACTGACACAAACGCAGTAGTGTGAATCCGGCTTTAAGCTGGCATGGCGACGCACGCTGTCGAACGCTCGACGTTCTGTCGATAGGGCCGATTCGACATTTCGATATTGCGATATGTCGACCTGACAGCACGTGTCGATTCGACATTTCAAGAGTGGATGCATGAAGACGCAGCGTACATGTTATATATGATTTGTTATCTCGACCTATTAAGTCGAATTTCCAACCATTGCTATATGCGCCACTTATGTTCGCCTTTAAGTCGTCACCATTATGCCAAAACCTGGTTTTTTAATGTCAGCAATTCGACATGTATTCCATTATGTCACAATCACATATATGCTGATATGGTAGTATGCGTTTTTCGATATTCTTTATGTTGATAACGCCAGTACTGTTAGCATAACTTGTGTCACTTAATTACTTGATAACGAAGAATTTGGATTGTGGAAGAATATGTACTGTATAATATAATTGATCCAATAGTTATATGGCAGCATATTAATTCTCTAAATTGTTGATTCTATCTTTGTGTAATTGTATCGAATTTGCAGAATGGCGAACATGTACATATACAACTAATTCGATAAACCGGTATATCGACAAACAGTCAATGTCGATCCATACGATTACCAAAAAACTTGGTAGTATGTTTTGTGAATACATTATTGTGTATGACGTTATATTAAATAGTATTCATGTATTTTCATCCTTGAGTTGTAGCCATCTGAAGACAATAAGTTCGACACATTCTCTTTCGTTGGCATATGGTAGATGCCTCGATCTTCAAATAAGGTGGCTGACAGCTTTAGCATGGCTGGAATATTATAGGAAAATCATGCCTGCTTTTGACATTCCAGCCACCTATTTGAAGGTAACTTGCTATTGTGGACATGCCGACCGCTATTCGGAGTTTTCGTTGGAAAACATCCGGTTTTGATTAGTATGCTGGTGACGTCATATCGTGGCCTCCTTTGCTGTTGCTGCTGCTACTGTCATCAACTGGAAAAATCAAGGTTGTCGTAATTAAAGCGCGCGCCTTTGTGGTTAGATCTACCGCAAAATTACCGTGCCATGACCTTGGGAGCTGTTGGGCCTCCCGCCAGGTGCGGAAGCAGGTTTATGATTTTTTTTTTTTGCGGAAACCCTTTAAATTTTCATGTACAAATCTTGAGTTCATGTAACATAGAATATTCATCTAACACTATTCTGTATCCACTACTGGTTGCGATTTTCTTTTGGGATTCCATCCTCCAACCTACTTCTTACCAGAAAGCGATGTGAGTGGATTATGTTAGTTGTACTAAAACAGCCTTTAGGGCCTTAGATTCTGACTGGTGAGTCGTTGGTTGCATGACTGGAATATGGAACCTTTCACGTTGGTTAAAACCCCCTACGTTATGTCACAGTTTGTGTTCTCTACTTGGCGATTGGGCTTTTCGATATCGATCACCGCAGATCAATAGTCGTCGCAATGTGCCCGGCGCTCTTGCCAACGCCCTTTCGTTTAGTTGGGATCATTGGACAACCCCCCTTCACTCCCCGCTATATCTCCCCCATTCTCTCCACCCCCGTTTGCCGAAACTGGCAACATTCCAGCATCGCGTGTTTTCTTTTCATAAAGTGCCATTAACGCCGCCAGCGCGCATAACCCAAATTGATCGCACGCGGTGCGGCTGCGCTGAAGCAGTTGGCCAAGCAACGAGGTTTTCCTGGCCATTTTATGCAATGGCGCTCGTGAACTCAGGGAATGGCCGAGGGGGGAACCGTACGTTGCAATGTCAGAGGTCAACGAGGTCAGCTAGCTGATAGGGAGACCAAGTCGCCTCGCTGCCCTCGCAGCTTCCAGAGTTAGCCGATGAAAATGCATAATTAAAAATGCCAGGGAACATCATCAGGTGAAGTCACTTGTATGGTGGCTGGAATAGGCCGTTCCATGCTTTCATGAAGTATGAGGTTTCATTGATGCTAAGGCAACCTGTCATACCAAAAGTGGTGAAGTCGTCCTCCCACAGTTGCCTATAACCGAAATTTCTAACGAAAACTAGCACTCGGAGGGTGGAGGGAAAACAAAATGTTGTAGTTATAGGGTCGCCAGATGGTCAGACAGGCGATGTGGCTTTTGAAGAGAAAGTTGGTTGCATCGTGCTCCAGTCTGAGATCGAACTCGGAGCTGCGATTCTGATCTTAGTGTCTTTTGGAGTAAAGTGTTGGTCGTATTGTTTGCCATACCCTTTTTTTTTTGTATTTTGTATACATTTAAAGCTGTAGTCCTATAACTAACGATATTTTTTTTTTCTTCTTTTTTTTTGTTTAGGTAAGTCTGGCGTTGTTTGTGATTCTGTTGAGACCCATGACTTATTGAACTCGCCGAATAACCTGTCTGGTCACTGGTTAGTGAGGGACGTGCCATTCTGGAAAATCTTCCTCTGGCTGGGTATTCATTCTTGAGGGTAATTCGTAAGGATTCACAAGCGTTGATTCTGTCAAACCTTAACATGACTTAAGTCTGTTTTACGAGGTACACTTGTTGGTTTTGACGACCTGACAGAGTAACTTTTGTTTGCGGAACGACTCTCCATGGAACTCTCTTGGCGTCATGCCCTTAACGAGACTGGAGTTTCTTAAAACTGTGAATTTAGATTTATTTTGGAAGATTCTTATAAAGGGTCATTATTTGGCTCAGTAGTTTCCATATATGTATATAACGTACATGGCATTTGATAAAATGCAACCAAGGCTCGAGTTTGATTGGGTGAAGACTGTCCGAGACTCCCCTTTGTTGCTGAATCCCATCAGATTGCTGATGAGGTAGCTGCTAGCTGGTCACACTGCCATTGCTGTCACGGTGACCCCATTGCACGGCGAAGCGACCCGGTAACCATGACGACTGGATATCGATCGCCAAGGGGAGGGGATTACGCGAAATCGCAACGGCGCCTGCCACAGCTGCGACGCCACTACTAGAGCGTAATCCCAACCGTAGAAATCCATGCTGCCAAAGCGCCGTTAGGATGTGGTGTGGCACTAGTGGTGAGTTGTATCTACTTGTTGCTGCTTTAAAAAAAAATCCACACCAGGCGAGTACGAATCTCTGGTGGCCATACTTGTACAAGGACGCAATGGCATCTCCCGCCTATTTGGGCCCTTTTTAGACGTTCTAAACCAGATTAGCCACGTATTTTTTTTTTTTTTTTGGAATTCCAAGGTGTCAAACTCACCGCCTCTGGATGAAGATGCGTGAAAAAGGGTTTCAATTATTTTGGAAATGGGCAGGAAAGCAACATTTGGATATATTTTATTGGTATAAAACACCAAAACTTCGTCTCGAGCCCGTGTAGTTTGCCATGCGGCTCTCAAAAGCCTCGGCGTTAATTAGTACCCATTAGGTCTGCCGCTAATTGCGTTTTGTAATTGCATGCTAAATCAACCTACTTAATAACTGCTCTTTTGGGGGCTTTTTGTTCACTTTAAAAGCGCCAGGTGGTGGACCACCCTGAGCAGCTTAAATGAATAATTAACCTGGCAATTAGTCCGTAAATAGTTTTTTTTCTAATTAACGCCATTCCGCGGAATGCAATAAAAGGCGGTGCAGCTCGGTCTCCAACTAAGCTAGAGATCCCTTCAGTTCAAGCTCTTGGTAACACCCTTATCTTGGTTCAGATTATTGTTAAATTTGTATCGATGTTTGTTCAGGCTCAGGTTGTTGTTCTCGTTGATATTGATTTCTCTTGGTTCTGTTCTGTTCGTGGCAAACTATGTCGATGCAACTTTGTTGATATAGGTTTTTTTTTCTGGGTTCAGTTCTTTTTTTAAGTGTTTTTTCGTCCAATTCTTCCTTCAAAACCCATTCTTGCGAGACCCATTTTGACCAGCATTCGATTCTTTTTCAAGGTATTGTTGAGATTCAGCTCGATTCGGCTTGGTTGAGGTCTTCATCGCATTTTGTATCTTTAATTGAAATGGTGTTTTAAATATACGTAACAATGACCCTTGGTGCTAGCGTACCCGCATGGCATCGAAGCTGCAAGTGTTTGCCCGTGTTTGGGGCAAAGTCACGGGGACCCGGGTATCGTTGATAAAACACATTCAGTTTTACAGAAAATTACTTTTCTACACTTTCTTCGCTAAGTGAAATGGGCTGTTAGTGGCTAGTTAGTTGTCCACCATTTTTCAGCAGCAGGTATTCTTGTGTGATGTCACGTGTAAATGACTGACAATTGCTGTAGTAAAAAATACCCCCAGAAAACCGTGGTGTTGTTTAAATAAATACACAGGAAATTTTGGTAGGTTTTTGGGCCAAATGCCGAGTGGCAGTAATCTTAGGTAATGGTTGCGTTCGTTTCGAAATGAACGATCGGAATGTTCAACATTCGTTTCTTGGGGAAACGCTGGTTTAAAAAATAATATTGGTGTAAATTAATGATTTCTGATTTTTCTTCTCACTTTTGTTATCACTGTGGCCGTGATCTATTTTCACGGAAATTTTGAATTAACGTGTATATGTGACTTAGGCGTTCGTATGCTTTTAACAAGTTTCCATTTGTGCATTTGTTAAAAAATGTGGATTTTTTTTTTCTCCTGAAGGTTTTGTGTTGAGTTATTTTTCTTTCTCTCTTCTGAAACCTAATATTTTCTTTGTAAAACGAATTTACCATGAATAGCTGCTAGACTTTCGAAACAAGGCGTGTTGAATATGTCTAATTTGCATATTTTTTTTTCTGTCGTAAGGATTTTTTTTGTTTTTGTGGAAACAAAAATACGAAAAAAAACCACCCATTCTTTCAGGTAACATTTTTTGTTCCACTTAATGTTTCTTCCTCCGAAAGAAATTGTTTACTAAGGCAAACCGAATGCTTTTTTTACACAAAAAAACGCCAGATATCGATCATGGTTCCTTTCAAGATCGTGACTTTATTTTGAAAACGCGCTCTTATTGATTAAAAGCGTGTCCGGATATTGAATCGGGTTTTTGGCATAATTTCGCCATTTCTATTCTCGCCGTTTCTCGTTCTGAAAGAAAATGTTCTTAAATTCAACCGCTTTATCAATAAGACCAGAACGTTCCTCTTCGGTAGCTTTTATGGAAATTCAGATACGAATGGGTGCAAGCTAGCTATGCGCTTTGGCTGACCCAAGTTTGAAAGTTCCTATTTCTGTTATTTTTTAAAATGTTCTGGATAATGCTTGAAATAGAACAGTGCATTAGCTAAGTGCTTTCTCTGGCGTTTCTGATTTTCGTGTTAGTATTGGTGTCATGTTAACTATGTCTGATGCATAGATAAAAAACCGATTTGCATTTTTTCCCCATATGTAATATCGTGATTTTTGAAAACTATCTCTGATATGAAAATGCAACTCTATGTCCTTCTTCATGGTAAAATATTCTAGCGATAAACAAATCTCAAAAACGTGGTAGGACAAACGAAGCTATTGTTCTACATTTGTGTTTGTTTGTTTTTTGGGATAGTATAGCTTCTTGGAAATTACTATATCAAAGAGAAAAAAAACGCGCAATGTGGTTTAGGGGGTTAGTTCCCAGGAAGATCGTATTCCAAATCTCGTCGTATGCCACCCATGGCTGTGAGTGCTGTTCTTGTGTGGTTGGGATTAACGACCTTTTACCCTCACTTGCAAGTTGCCATGCAGACGACCTTGGAGATGCTAAGGCGTCGTTACGTGATAATGGGACGTTAACTGTGTTTGGTGAATTCGCGGAATATCCTGCTGTAAACAAAATTTGATTTTTGTGATAATTTTTTCCAGGAAATTGAGATGCTTTTCTTTCTTTCCCCCATTATTGCATCGGTTAGGAAACATATACTAAGGTATACGATGTTTCATCTTAAATGTACATTTACACACATCAGTTACCAAGGCGTCCAGCAACCTTGAAAATCTGGAAATTGGTTTTGCTTGAAATTCACGAGTTTACGCGTGAATTGATAATCGGGCGTGGGAGGGGGTCTTGAAAATCCTTAATTTTTGTCCAGCGAATGTAATTACTATACACTCTTGTTCAGAGTTTTGACACTAGAGGTCGACTCGACGTAACGGACATGTAGCTGATATAATCAAACATACTTTATGCAAGCAAAAACAGTTTGTTGCCGATCACAGTTTCACGAAACTACTTAGGATTGGATTAATTAATCAGCTGTTTATAATACCTTATCGAACTACTTGTGTGGTAGGATTGATTTTTGCTGTTATCTGTGGTGAGGCTTGCACTGTTTTTTTTTTTCCCCACAGCATATCCGAGCATTAGGGTTAGCGACACATGTTACCTTATCATCAACACTGTGAACACGTGATAGGCGAACACATGCCTCGGGTTTCCAAGCTCTGACGCCATATGGGGCTATCAGCTTCAAGCCGTGCCTCGACCTACATGTAGCGCCGCTCCTGAAATTGGAGCCATTATTGCCCGGATGCGAGCTGATTGGCTCTCGGTTTCTATAGCAACTGGTGGCTGAAAGGCGAGGGATAAACCCATCTCCCTCCCCATGCACAGCCTCCCGAAAGTGCTTAACTGCACCACGTCTGAGCCATAAGAATAAATTGCTAGACGTTAGGCGAAATCCGCTTTGCATCTTGAACCGTGAAATGTTATGGCAAGCGCTTTGCGTGGAAGAAATTGGCTTTGGAGGCGGAAATGATGACCTTCGACTCCTGGTATTCCGCGAGGGGTTGAAAATCCCGCGGAAATTGGGACAGGAGCGTCGTTACATCATCCTATCGAGTTTAATGCCAGGATTCCATGTTTAAGCGATTTGGGCATAGCAGGTGGTGCCTCCACAAATAATGGTACCTTTATGACATTCCCATCGTCCAGACATTCAGTTTGATACCCCTAGACGATGGGGTTGACGCGGGCCCTGGGGAAAATATACACTGTTTTTACTCCCTGGGTACACACGCAGATAACGGTAACCCTTGCAATGAAACCCTGCAAGCTGTGACCTACGAGTGCAGTGTTGCGAGTATTTTTGTTCGGTTTTACGGTAACCTTTGACACGATATGACCATCTCCGGATCCCCACGGTCAGTTTGACTATCATCACTCCAGTTCCAAGATGGATACCGTGGAAGGCGCGATCTGGCAAAGGCTCCTCCTGTCGGGTTTTTCTCCCCGGCCATGTGGGTAATTAGGCCACGACGAGGAGAACCCATAAAACTAGCCAATAAACGGTAATGGAAGCCGGGAGCAATCCCGCATTCCTTAATTAAATCCGGCATTCTTCCTTTTCACCCCCACCAACTAACCCCAGCATGACGAAACAATCCTCCAGAGGTGCCTGCCCCCCAATCGTTATCTTTGGCGCTGCCGTCAGAGTGATGCCTGATAAACAGACGAGAATTTCCTCTTTTTTTGTGTGTGACGAGTGTGAAAAGCGGAAGAAAATCGATTATGAAAGAAGTTTGGGTTTTTCTCAGCCACCCCAAAACATCGTAAAAAATAACACCGGGGTTTTTGGGCTATAAATACAAAGCCCGAATTTGGTTTCGTGCCCATCTGTATTGGCCAATTTTTAGGGTCATAAAAAGGCGATGACTGGTGAATCCCGAACGTGACTTAAGATGCGTTAGAGGGAATGTTTTTGTTGAGGGTCACACCGGAGATGACACGAAGCAAAGACAAGGTTTCTGTGAACAAGTTTGCCCAAAAAAAAAGAAGTTTGGTCACAAACTTTTCAAATAGCTGCGTGTTTTGAGCAAGCATTTCGGTGTTCGCTGAAGAGGTGGTCTACATCTTTTTTGTTGTATGTGGTCTGGCCACTATGTTTGTGTAAACCTGTTTCTCGAAACATGTCCCTGATAGCACATTTGCAGAAACCCAGTTTTTGTTCCGTGTTTGCTTTAATTAATGTGGATTGGGTTTAACGACTCCCTGATGAAAGATAACTTGACTGTGACCGATTGCAACTTGTGTGTGACTGGATCATTACTTGATAAGCCAATTGAGTTCTAACAGATAGTGACTGAAAATTAACAATTGACAATACAAGTTGACAAGAGAATACATAATTAATGACTGAAGGTGACTGACTTAAGAATCGTGATGGATTGCCATATTTTCAATGTGCTTGGCTCGTTTATATAAGTACAGGGGATCGTCTACAATGGTTGAAAGACAGGTGGTGGGAAGCAACGACATTTTCAGGGTCCGAACGTCGCAATCTCTTTTTTGTGTGTGCTAACCTTTGACCTTTTTCCTTGCAGCTATTGGTGGAATTCGATGACGTGGACTGGAAGCGACGCGAGTGGATTAGGGTGTTCGAAGAAAAAAGCTTCCAGGTGTTCGCCATCGAAAACACGCTCGTGTGGGTGAACAGGAAAAACCACCAAGGCTCCAAAAGCATCAGGTGGCCCGGGCTGGTGAGTCAATTTGTTTTATGATACGGCACTTGATCGGGTGGAATTAAGGTAGCATAGGTGCGATCCGGTATAGCACGTGAAACGGTATGTCGAAAACCACGTCGAAATCCACCCACGACTAACCAAATGACCGCCTAAGAAAGCAAGAGGAAGTGACGCCGTGCTGTCACTATCATGTGGCGCAACCTAGCGTCTGCTGCAGCTCGATGGAATTTTTTGTGTTTTGCTGTAGAACTTTGTTGGTTTTCTGTCAATTTCGATGGCGTTTTCGATGTTGGCGTTAGCGTGCTGTCACGCGTTTTGTTAAGGCAGTCACGCGTGGAAACGCGACACAAAGGCTGACGTTTTTTGTTGTTTTTTTTTCCGCATCGGAATTGGTTGGTCCGCGTTTTGATGGCTGCTTGACGGGCTTCCTCAGATTTTCCCATTCAGAGGGCGGATCGATGCGCTGGAAGATTGTCACCGAGGACTGGCTGCTAATGAATCAACTATTGTCCTGCTGGACGGCCGAAATCGATTTGCGATGCTTGTGGGAATTCCCACTCCAGCACACGATTCACACGTAGCATTGCGACGGCTTTTATGCGATTTCTAAAAGTGTTTGGCCGAATCGAAGTTTCCGTAGTTTTTTTGGGGGGGGTAAAGAAACGTTTTTATAGAAATTCTGTTAAAATTTAGTTTTCACGAATAGACGCAAAAAAAAGACGAATTTTCATAAAGTTCAAAGTGATGCCGTCCAAAAAAAATTGTTGGAGGAAACTGCCATAAATCAGGTATCCTCGCCTGTTGTTTTCTTTCCTCGGTTGTGGCGCCTTCAGTTCCATGAAGGGCCTTTTGAGGGTCTTTGCCGCGCTGTCTTCAGACCAGCGTTTGCGGTGATGGACGACCGCATGTGCCCTGTTCTGAAACGTGTGGCACGTGTTTACCTCTGGCAGAACTGCGAACTACTAATCAAACCGAGAGGACACCCTCCCTGTCCCAAAGCCGATCAAGGGCTATATTGCCATGAACTTGTGGCTGGCGCCCTCTCACGGTTTGGACTGAAAATGACAGCTGTGAACATTGGGCGACTGAGAAGACTACAAAAGTGATGGACTGGACAATATTGAAGCCACGTAGCCTCGTTATGGTGGACTATAAGCAACTGAATATGCATGAGCTAAATCATCGCTAAATAGAAATGACTGAGATTATAGGATGACTTAATTGTTAGGGATATCAGAAAACTTTGAATTGAAATTTTGCCGAAGAACCGTGGAATGATTGACTAAAGATCAAAGGAAGGATGGTTGTAACTTAAAGAACTGGAATAACTCAAGCACATTGAAATGCTTTGAACGTCTTGATGGCCATGGTCAATTTAAATTAATTAGATATTCTACATTTCGACATGGACTGAATACGAACGAAGTACAGTAGAAAATAAGAACCATGGCTGAAGACGTATAGTCTAAAGACTATTGAAGCACCATGGAAGGACCATGTGGAAGAGTCATGGGACTGAAACACCATGAAGAATATCTAGCGAAGCCTAGAACTGAAGATGCGTGATGCACCATGGAATGAAAGGACCATTGAGGGAGGAAGACTAAATTAAATGGGAGCAGTATAGACGCCATGGATTAAATATGTTTGAAGATGACTGATGATGACTGAAGCAATCTTCCTCCGGTATACGTTTACCTTGACCCGAGCTTGGGGGGGGGGGGATGTTTCTCGTCGATCGTGATCTGGCATCCATCCCCCCACCAGGGTGTCTTCGTTTATTTATTGAATGAAACGGAAATCCGAGGGGGATCTTCGCTCTCCCGCCCCTCCGTCGCCCCCGCTCGTTGGTCATTTGTAAAACTGGCGCATCCGTTGCCGCGCGTCGTGGCAAATGTCAGAACGCGTTGCCGGGGCAACGCCCCCGTTGCGGCTGGCGCTGGCGTGCCTGCAACGCGTCCGTCAGTCGGAATCGCTTGCCAAACACGAACCACCGATTTTTCTTCGGGCAGCCATATTGTGCCAGTAGCCAGTAACCGGAAGTGGTGTCGTTTTTGTCGCGTGTCCTGGCTTGTGGTTTTCGTGTGCGGAACGTCACTGGTGACGTCATGGCTGCCAGCGGCCCCGAGGAACCAGTCGCAGGAGCTAATGAGTACGTGAGTTATTTTGCCGCCGGTTATCGTTCCTTGCTTTTTTATCTCGTGGTTCTCCGTATGGCGAGACTGGGAGTCACAAACCAGGGGTTATGTCCGTGCGGAAGAGAAGAAGGAGGGGGTGGGGGGGACTGCATTGAAAACGGAAACTGAATCACGATGGGGGGTGACTGAATTAAACCTGATGTTCAGTTTCTGAATCTGGATCGATATCTTAACTTGAAATCGAATCTTGTTTTGATAGTTATTGTATGATATTGAATGTAAGATATCCGTATTCGGGAATATAGTTCCATTTCAATGAATATTTAAATTGCAAAATAATATTTTATGTCCGTTGTTTTCATTGTTCTGCAACATCAATTCAGCAGTTTTAACTAGCCGGGTGTCCCATGGTTATTTAAATGAAATTGGGAGGAGGGATGCAATTTGCGTTCATTTCCATTGCACATCCATGTTGAAAAAGTGAAGCTTTAATTATAGAGAGGGTTTCAGTTCTGTGACCTTTAAAAGTCTTACGATTCTGATTGAATGATTTCTGTTTAACCAATCGTTTGACAAAAGCTACACAACGGTTGAAAAACACTCCTGCAATGGATGAAAATGAGTGTTAAAAAAAAAAAAAAAAAAAAAAAAAGCCGGGTTCAGACGGCAGGTTTTGTGCCGGAGGTTTCCTCGACGTAATCCAATCCGGAGAGGGCTTTAGTTTGAAAACATTGCCTATTACATTGTGGTGGCCTAGAGGAAACCTGTCGTCTTGAACCCGTCCTAGCTAAGAGGACGTCAGGCGCAGGTCGACGACGATACTTAATTACATCATTAGTGTGAAGTAGGGCACACGAGATTCCGATCGTGGATCATATACTTTTTTGATCGGGTTACACCGACTTGTCAGCTTCCGATGGGTCCGCTGTCAATCGCGTTTGACGAAATTGCTTTCGATGTCAAACGGGGAAGAAGAAGAAAAAAAAACCTTCTTAACTGCCGATCTTTAGAACTCCAATGACTCATAAAAAGGCCAGGATCGACATCGGGGTCCGCCCATCTTTTACGAGGAATCCATATTCAATAAGGCGCGTTGGTTGCTTTCTCCACATTTCTTTCTTTCTTTTTTTTCCTTGCGTTTTCCGAAAATTGGTTTCCCAAAACCAGTTTGGTTTTTATGGGTTTCTTTCCCGTCCATTTATCGTCGGCTGCCAGCGTTATTAGCCTCGGAGATAACGCGCGGCTCCCATTTAAAAGCGTCTCTCAATTTTCTCTCTTTTGCGCGGGACCACGTTGCGGAATGCGGGCGCCGCGTATCGATCGCGTCCCGGCGACGTCATCGCATTGATTTTCGCGTTTGTTTTGGAACGCGACGCGGGGGGTCTTAAAGAGGAAGCATGTTTGGTTTTCGCCATCTTGGGACCTCTGCAAAATTGGGACTAATCAGATTGCAGGAAGTCCTGGGGTTAAGCTTAGCAATTTGCTCCATGCTATGGGAATCGTCCTTCTCCGGAAAGTTTTCTTCCGAAACAATGGTTTTTATCATTTCCCTAATCTTTCCTCATTCTCTTTTATTCTTTCAGACTTATAAAGTGCTTGTGGATAGTGTCAATTTAAAGGCGCAGCGGCAAAGGCCGGTGGAATTAATCGTCGATAAGGATTTAATTTATTTGGATTATGCGGAACTCAAACCTTTTCAGGTAAGGATGACTGGCGTTTTGTATGTATCCCTATATTCTCATCACTTAGTGTATGTACCCCTTGAGTACCTAATATTATTATTATTATTCATTATGTACGGTTTAGTTGTGTTAATGTGTTGTCATCTTTTGCAATGCTCTTTAAAAAGAGACAAATTTAGTAGGCATTTTTTCTTCTTGTCCATCGCTCATCACATCACTTTTGCAAATCATCATCATCTATACTGAACAGTCGATTTCCTGATCCCCATCTTCCCTGTATATTCAACATTATCTCCCATTCTTTGGTGACCTTCGTTTTTGATCATCCCTATTTTCCTGAACTACAACACACATCCACCTTGTTCCCAAACTCCATCTCCCATTCTCTTTAACCTTATGACCCCCCATTTCTTTTAGCTTCATTTCCAACTTTGTCTTCTTCTTAACTAACTCCATTTCTGCCTTAATTTCTCCCACTCCTTCTCTTAATTATTCTCCATCTTCACCCTATTTTATTCCACTTAATCACCCACTCTTTGTCAGCCCCATCATCTTCTCTTTCCCTTCCACTTCATCCTCATCGTCGCCTCGACATTTCCCGAATCCCCTTAAGCACACCTCAGTTTTTTCAGGCACTTTCTCCCACTCTCCTCTAAATCTCATTTTGCTATCGGCACGACCCTTTCTCCTCTAATCCCTTTGTGCACGAGTTTTTCCTCATTCCCACCGTTATGTCCTGAACTCGAGCGACCAAATTCAACCTACTCCCCCATCGCTTTTAGCCTTTTCACTTTCATCCCACTCTCTTCTCCCCTTTCTGTACGAATCACCCTGATTTTCCAAACGGTGTTTCGTAACAAACGTGATTTGATTACAAAAAAATGCATCTTTCTTATCAACGGAATGACAGACTGTTCGTTATCTGGCATACTTCCCGCTAATCTCGGCGAATGTAAACAATGGGGGAACTGACAGCCATTCATGAATTTGCTTACACCCGTCCGATTGTTTATTTAGCTTGGCGATGGGTGGCAAATTTCGAATATATACTGTACTGTAGGTCGTTGAAAATGGGGGAGGATGAGTAGGAGTGGGCACAACGCACTCTGTTGCATTCACCAGCCGGCAGATAGCGCCCTCTGTGGTCGGTCCTGGATTGAACCGAAGGGTGGAGAGGTCGGGGAATGTCGGCAAATGTGCCTGTTCTGGAAAGTTTCGCATCGAGCATGTGTGGCACCGTCCTGCAGCGCTGCCAACTCTTGAGTACGCACATGTGGACGAGAAGGCCACAAGGGTCATGACGTCGAAGCCAGGTCCATATCCGGGCCGGTTGTGCACGTGCTCGTTTTTTGCTTAAGAGCTAATGGAAAAGCGAATTCGGTTTCACTTTTTTTGTGTGTGTGTGTGTGTGTGTGTGTGTTGGTTTTGAATATCGGGCACATTTGCCATGCTTGGCAGAGGTCAGTGGCACAGTGCCAATGACCAGCCTCCCCGCTATCGATTGCATCCCCACCCCTCTTCCTCCCTTATCGATTCGTGGCATCCCCAAATATGATAACTGTAAATAAATGCACGCCATGTGCATGTGTGTGTGTGTGTACAGTAAATGCCACCACCAGTGGAGCGCTGCCGTGCTGGAGCTTGGAGCTAGTTGCACATTGGCGCATTCATTGCCTGCCGCCGTGCTGTTTTACGGTCGCACTGATTGTGCAACAGAATTACCCCCATGGAATTTTGGATGGCAAAAGTGTAAGCGGTCAAGGGAGGGGTTTGAATTGTTTTGGATCCCTGATGCAAATGGTAACGCGGAATTGTCAACGAGGTCTTAAGAGATGCCTGTTGGGTATATTTGGAATGTTCAGGATGGTGTTCTGAATGGTTTCTTCCCAGGTGTTCCAACTTATAGGGAATGCATGACAGTGATATGTTGAGATGAATCAGAATAATGTTATTGAGTAGTTTTGCAATGTTCAGTGTTGTGTATGATGTTGAACAATGTTGAGTAGTTTCTTGCTTCACAGTATTAGGCCCCAGTCAGGGCCAACTTGAGGTATTCCTAACATAACAAGGAATTGGGATGCTACCTTATGTACTAACAAAAAAATGAACATGAAATAACCCAACTCTTCTTAAAAGGGCGTGACGGGCTGAGTCCTGTAGAGCCTGGTAACATTTGCACGTAAGCCAACTTGCAAAATATTGCCACGCTAAATCATTTAGGAGTCTGATTGATGACAATGTGATTTGGAATCTTTAGACCGCCATCTTGATCTAATTTGGCGTCGTTTCCAGAATACACATTCACATCCAATGGTTGTCATGCAGTCACACGTTGTCCTCTATCTTGATGGAATTCCAAATAAAAAATGTCTTCTCGACGACGGGAAGGCATGCTGCTGTCGCGATTATCTTCCTGCATAGATTTTGCATGAAATCCATTAAAACCGTTTTTCCCTACCAAAGGGATGTTGTGCCGGCGGCTGTGGTTACCTGTTACCAAGTGACTCGGAGCGTCGCGCATCCTCATTGGCTCCCAGTGGCCACGTGAGGTGTTTTACTCGCGAAGGAGTTAATATAAGTCGCGCATGGTCGAACAAGTGCTTTCAAAGGGTTAAATTAAGGTCGCGATGGATGGGCGTAATTGCGCCGATGATTTCCGAGAATGTTTCGAATGCCGAGCGGAAGTCGGTTGCCATGACACCATGCTCATTACCGGAACCCCGGTGAATAAGGAGTCGGGACAGAAACCCTTGATGGGCACATACACAAAAAAAGCCCCTTCGCAACTGTGCTCGTTCTGGAACCATATTTGACGATGCATGTGTTCACACGAGTTTTTGGCAACGGTTGAAAAAAGTGGCCCCAGAAGTCGTCAACGTGCCTGAAGTCCTATCACGTGACTTCTGTTACAAGTTGTGCCTTTTACGCCTGTGGAAAAACTGAAATTAGGCAAACATGCAATGCTAATGGTCAAGCAGCTAGGATGATTGGACAAACGAGTAGGCGGATCGGGCAAACATGAACGAAAGACTTCCTCACCCTGAGGGTAGATGCGCTCTAGAATATGTAAATCACGATTTAAGCTCAAAAGAACATGGTGCCACAGAAGGGAAATTCCCAGACAAAGTGACAAAATGTTAAAACAGTGTTCACATTTCATCAAGGTTGCCTTTTCACCTCGGGATTTTTAGCTTTGTGAGCTGTAACATTTTGTGTGAAGTTATATAGTATCGATTGAATGCAGGTGCTTGTCTTGACCTCGGGGTCTTTCAGCCCCTGCACTACCAATGATTTCTTTGAATTGCTGCCCATGAGGGGTGGAGGGTTATCTCGTTGCTCGTCTGGGGCTTTCACCCTGGTTTTTGAATCTGTAAACCAGTGGTATTCTTTGGAATTTTTTGGATTCATCGCTTGTTCTCGGACACCGCAGGAGACCTTGAAGGTGACCCAATGCCTGGAAGGACCCCTGGCGGGAAGCTGGCGTCTTGCCCAACCCCTCTTTTATGGTGGCTCGCACTAGCTTCCTTATTGCACTGCTCGTTTGCCCGGCTCTGAGACATTGAACACTCGATGGCCACGTGGCGATGGTACGCTACCTACATATGTATGTTTCACGCAAACGTGTTCTGAATTACTACACCCACTGTTTAGCATCGTTGTACTAAGCGTCGAATAGGTTTTACTGAGGCTATCAAACGAAGCCATGGTAAACACGCGTTCATTAAAAACGCTTGCGTGTATTATTATATTAAAAAAATCCAACAATGGCACTTGTGAAACCTGTGTTGTTTATCTGACTTTTGTGATTTGCAAACAAGTTATCCGAATATGGCACATGGTGGCGCTTCGTTCGACTGGGTTTTTTGTGTGTGTGCACTTCAGCCAAATTGTCGGTTTTTCTTTAAAAGTGTGAACGACCCCAAGTTAAAAAATGTGACTTAAATAACGCATTTGTGGAAAAAAAAATGATCCCTCGTTTTTTCATCGTCAGGAATGTTTTAACGAAGGTAAATAGTACGTACAAGGAAAATGCTCAAACTAGAATTTGCAATAAAGTACGAAAATATACTGCGGTTGTAAAAAGTGCATTTTTTTGGTAGTAAAAACTACATCTTTGCGCGAACTTTCACCTCGTACGTGGATTTTTAATCCATCGTATGAATTGTAACTCGGCGAATTTGTCTCGAGACAGGACCATGTTTGAGATCGAATCACATGTTGTCGACAGCCTGTGACGAAAGCTGTATACGATTGCGGGCTTTAAATCGGGTAAACATTCTAGAAAATGCTTGAGATCAGCACTTTGGAGAAGATGCAATCTCGTTTTATCCCCGTCTTATGGGTAGTAGTTGGCAAAGCCCGCATCAACAAGATCAATAAACTTAGAGAGAGAGAGGCCCTGAAAAGCTCAACAATCGTAAACACGAGCTATATCACCTTTGGGTTCGGGGTCATGCTTTGTTGCCGTGTGCATATGGCACATTCTCCAAACTGCCATTTGGCCGTGCGGTTAATCGGTGGGGAAATGTCAGCACAACATGCCGACCTTCGTAATTGGTCGACGGCGACAATAAACGGCGCACATTGCCGAGATGGCTTTTTTTTGTGCAGTAATTTCGCCAGGCAATTTTCGTAATGATTTTCAGAAAAATGGCCGTCGCTTTTTTATTCGCTAGCTATATATTTAGTATTCAAGAAGAAACCGTTTGATGGAATTGTATAGTTTCAGGATATCGAAATATTAAATATGTTTTGGTATGATCTCATATCATGTGTGTGTGCATAAACACGGATGCCACTCTACACTTGCTGTATAATGTTGATATTAAAACGGACCTCCTGCAGTAGGTTACATAACAGGTTTAGTTATATTTGTGGTTCCACTTTTGAAAATACGTATGTATTGTTACATGGGGATGTAACAAGCTGTGCCAACATGTTTTGTGCGCGTGTTTCAGCAACCTGCCAACCTCTCAAATGTGTTCGTGTGTCTGTCTGGTTGCTGCCAGTCGCCGCGAGATGGCGCTGAACATTCCGCCAAGTGTTGTGGGTGTTCCCACAGGCCGTTGTTGGAGAAGGAAAGCCATCCAATTAATAGTAATGGCCTTAAAAGCTAGTTTTTGCGCATTGGCCGCGAGCCTTTTGCTCCGCATTCCACCTGCCATTCGCCGAGGGAGGGGAAAGGCACATCGCAGCGAAGGTGAACTTAATTGGTACCACTGGTCGTTAGGGGAAGCGAAGGCACCACTTTCACAGGCGCCGTCGTTGAAGGCCTCCATAATCGTGGCACTGTATGGTAATTGAAGGCCGTAGGCAAAGCGTAGGTGGAACCACGAAGCACTTGGAGACGTGGGCGTCGAAAGGAGGGCACTCCAACAAAAAGGGCATCGAGAAACTCTTTTTCGGTCCATATCGGTGTTTAAAAAATACTGCTTGGGAGAAACAAGTTGGGAGCATGTTATCGAAAACTTGTCTAATCAAGAACAACTTTACTGTTTTCTTGTACTTTAACATGTTTTTCTGTCGGTGAATTTAGCAGAGTTATTGCAGGGATCGTATTGTTATAAACAGTATTCAAAGCTATACGCTGGATTGTGGTGCCGCATGCTGATGAGGGGCGTGCAATTCCACGAAAGGTTCATAAAGAAGTTGGAGGAATTGCGGTGCCTTTGTTGCCGAGTTGGGTTGTCTAAACGTCGGTAACGAGGCTTATATTTGGAAATAGTCACTTCTGAAATGAATGCTTTACGCTGCAGGGAAGAAGCATTTCGGAAAACTGGGCTTCCAAGAGATTGATTCTTGGATTTTGTCAGGTCACTCCCGTGAAGGGTGCATTCGACGAAGTATAACCTCTTGAAACATCAGGAACATTGAGATTAGAAGCTTCATTCAAGAGTCTTTTGCATTTACTCAAAATCCGTGCGAATAGAAATCATCCACGATCATTTGCACATATCCTCGGATTGTTCCAGGACTACTGCCGCACGATGGCTCTTCAGGGGGTGACACGTGGAGGTCAGTGGGCATCTTGGCAAGAGAAGCAACCGTTGAAGGATGCTTTATTGGAAAGATACAGATCTGGAGCATCTCATTCGCCAGAGATTAGCTGCTTGAGCCAATGCCAACGAGATATTCTTAGGGTAAGGACAGATTGAAGCTGCGAGCTGAGCGACGAGGAAAGCTGCTAGCCAAGCAGCAAAAACAAACGTACACATTCTATGCAAATAAACACACTGAGGCGCACAGTGGCGCTGCTGTCGCAC
>JAQGBW010002122.1:0-21352 GCA_034698625.1 Julus scanicus
ACAATAGAAAACAACGTTCCAAATAACAATAGAAAACAACGTTCCAAATAACAATAGAAAACAACGTTCCAAATAACGATAGAAATCTCTATTGTTTTTTTACCAGGGAAGTCCATTTGTCAGTCTTAAATTCCTCCTGTAGAATCTTGAATCTCGTTTAAGATTCTTCTGGACTCGGATCCCAACGGCGACATTTACCCCTGCACCTTCTCGTCCAACTTGCGCTTGCGAGGGGACAACTACTTCCGGACGCTGCTCCTCAAACTTCGGCTAGACGAGATGGAAAACAAGAGGTGGTACGTGCACTGGTAAGACAACGGTTAGAAATTCTGTAGAATACGAACTTTTTACGGTTTGATTCCATCGTGTCATAAATTCGCTCCAGGGAAAACTGCGAGAAGCGGGCCTCGAAAGCGCTTCGGCTGAGCTACCCGAGGCCCTACTTCGTGCCGCCGATGGTGGACACCACGGAACCCAACTGGGTGTTTCTGTCTTCGCACTACAGAGCTCGTGTCCACAAAGAAGTTGCGCTGCTGTCAGACATGATGTGGCTGGCTCAGCTCAAGGGCTCCTCCCGCATCAGGCTGACTCCGAGACAAGCTTGCAACTCCACTTGTCTGGAACTGAATGACGTTCTGGGAACTGGGGAAACTTGTAAGTTATTGAGTTTTTACTTTAGAAAATCGCGTTTATACCTTAGAAAAGTTGAGTTTTCATATTTGAAAAATCGCGTTTTTATTTTTGAATAATCACGTTTTTACTTTAATAAAATTGAGTTTTTACCTTAGAAAAGTTGAGTTTTCATATTAGAAAAATAGGTTTTTACTTTAGAAAAATCACGTTTCAACTTTAATAAAATTGAGTTTTTACCTTAGAAAAATGAGTTTTTTATTTTAGAAAATTCGCATTTTTACCTTAGAAAAATTTGCATTTTTACCTTAGAAAAGTTGAGTTTTCATATTAGAAAAATTAAGTTTTTACCTTAGAAAAATCGCGTTTTTACCTTAAAAAAATTCGCATTTTTACCTGAGAAAAATTGAGTTTTTATTTTAGAAAAATCGCGTTTTTACCTTAGAAAAGTTGAGTTTTTATTTTAGAAAAATCGCGTTTTACCTTAGAAAAACTGAGTTTTCACCTTAAAAAAGTTGAGTTTTTATTTTTGAATAATCACGTTTTTACTTTAATAAAATTGAGTTTTTACCTTAGAAAAATGAGTTTTTATTTTAGAAAATTCTCATTTTTACCTTAAAAAAATTCGCATTTTTACCTGAGAAAAAAAGAGTTTTCATTTTAGAAAAATCGCGTTTTACCTTAGAAAAACTGAGTTTTTACCTTAAAAAAGTTGAGTTTTTATTTTTGAAAAATTGAGTTTTCATATTAGAAAAATCGAGTTTTCATATCAGAAAAATCGCGTTTTTACCTTAGAAAAATTGCGTATTTACTATAGCAGAATTGCGTTTTTACCATAGAAAAATCGTGTTTTTACCTTAGAAACTTAATGTTTGTAAGGTAAACATGCAATTTTTATATAAAGTTTTTTTACTTTAGAAAAATCGCGCTTTTAATATAAAAGTGCAATTCCCATTCTATATTTTATTAAAATTCGGGTTAAAATTTGAAAAATTTCTATGATTTCGGTGGGGGTGGGGGGATCTATTCCCATGATCCACCCATATATACGCCCTAGTCTTAGATGTATGATCATGGTCAGGTTTTTTAGAGCTTTTAGAACTTACAAACTGAACAATTTGCAAAATATGACCTAAAATGTTATTTTATTTCAGTGGTTTTTACAGATCGGATGTGGGTGTTTCAATATCTCCCCGGTGAAGTCGGTAACAACGTGGCCATCGGCGGAGGAGGTTCCTTTGAAATATAGGAGCAAAGACAGAAGTAAACTATGTTACCTGCTAGTCCGTCGCGATCCCGCTAACGGATCTATTTTGAGAATTCTTCGCTAAACCATAACTCGCCAATGTTTGCGTAAGATGTAGCGAGCGAGAAAATAAAGTACATAAACGAGTAATCTTGCAGTCGTCAATTTAGTGTGAGTTCAAAAATTATACACAGTGTTAGAATTAGGATAGAAAATCATGCATGCGTACAAAAAGAAATACCGTAGAACCCTGTTAAGAAGTTTTTCAAGGACCCGCTTTTGTCCGGTCATTTCTTTTTCATCATCGTATAGTTACGGGCATAAATAATTTCTTCGCAACTTCCACTAGGGTCAATTTAGATTCCACTTTTTAAATCACAGTAAATACGTGGATTGCGACTCGAAAACTTACTACGCGGGAAAAATTCCCGTACTTTTGAACTTCTTAAGCGGGTTCTACCGTAGCGTAAAAAGATACGCTTGAGAAGTGTTTTGCTAGAAATTGAAAAATCAGGTGTTGAGAAAAATTCAGCGGCAGCCAAACAAAATTAATGATATGTACCTTCCGCTTGCAGTCGCTCGTAGATTCAAATTTGGTCTCTGATTGCCGCTGGTCTGAAAGCCAGCCTTTCCGTGGCCAGCGGACGAGAGCCGAGCAGGGGAGAATCCTCCTCGTTGTTCGCATCGGTGTCCTCGTCGTCTTCCTCTTCGTCTCTGCTGTTCGGCTCGACCAACGCCTTCACAAACTCTACGGGAATATAGCGAGCGGTTAGTCGGCGATCGCTATGATTTCAAGAATTTCATTGGACACAAAGATGTTTGACAACACACCATCAAAATCAATCCGGCCATCTCCGTTGAGATCCACTTCTCGAATCATATCCTCGACTGAAAATAAAACCGGACAAACAATTGAAAAAAAGCGAAATTTTTGTCCAAATATGAATGCAGAGACGAATCTATTCACTTTCTTCCTCCTGCAGATCCTCTCCGAGACAGTGAAGAACAGCTCTGAGATCTGAAGCGCTGATGTAACCCCGACCGTGTTTATCAAAAATCTATAAAACCACAAAGAAACAAACATGAAACATTCCCAAATGACCAACTGGCCAAGAGCCTAATTTTACGCTTGGGCTTTTGGCTCCGCTCAAATTTCCACTGATCAAGAACCCTGAGGTCCTTGTGAGGAGGAGGAGATGTGTGAGTAGGAGGTTCTGGTGAGGGAGGAGATCTATGTGAGTAGGAGGTTCTTGTGAGGAGGAGGAGAAGATCCGTGTGAGTAGGAGGTTCTTGTGAGGAGAAGGAGGAGGAGGAGGAGATGTGTGTGAGTAGGAGGTCCTTGTGAGAAGGAGAAGATCTGTGTGAGTAGGAGGTTCTTGTGAGGAGGAGAAGAAGATCTGTGTGAGTATAGAAGGTTCTTGTGAGGAGAAGGAGATATGTGTGATTAGGATGTCCTTGTGAGGAGGAGAAGTTCTGTGTGAGTAGGAGGTTCTTGTGAGGAGAAGGATATCTATGTGAGTAGGGGGTCCTTGTGAGGAGGAGGTTCTTGTGAGGAGAAGGAGATGTGTGAGTAGGAGGAGAAGATCTGCGTGAGTAGGAGGTTCTTGTAAGGAGAAGGAGGAGGAGATCTGTGTGAGTAGGAGGTTCTTGTGAGGAGAAGGAGGTCCTTAAGAGGATGAGATCTGTGTGAGTAGGAGGTCCTTGTGAGGAGGAGGTTCTTGTGATTAGGAGGTCCTTTTGAGGAGAAGGAAATCTATGTGAGTAGGGGGTCCTTGTGAGGAGGAGAAGATCTGTGTGAGTAGGAGGTTCTTGTGAGGAGAGGGAGATCTATGTGAGTAAGGGGTCCTTGTGAGGAGGAGTTTCTTGTGAGGAGGAGGAGTTTCTTGTGAGGAGAAGGAGGAGGAGGAGGAGGAGGAGGAGAAGGAGATATGTGTGAGTAGGAGGTCCGTGTGAGGAGGAGAAGATCTGTGTGAGTAGGAGGTTCTTGTAAGGAGAAGGAGGAGGAGATCTGTGTGTGTAGGAGGTCCTTTTGAGGAGAAGGAGATCTATGTGAGTAGGGGGTTATTGTGAGGAGGAGAAGATCTGTGTGAGTAGGTAGGAGGTTCTCGTGAGGAGAAGGAGGTCCTTGGGAGGAGGAGATCTGTGTGAGTAGGAGGTTCTTGTAAGGAGAAGGAGGAGGAGATCTGTGTGTGTAGGAGGTCCTTTTGAGGGGAAGGAGATCTATGTGAGTAGGGGGTTCTTGTGAGGAGGAGAAGATCTGTGTGAGTAGGTAGGAGGTTCTCGTGAGGAGAAGTAGGTCCTTGTGAGGAGGAGATCTGTGTGAGTAGGAGGTCCTTGTGAGGAGAAGGAGGAGGAGATCTGTGTGAGTAGGTCCTTGTGAAGGGAAGGAGATCTGTGTGAGTAGGAGGTCCTTGTGAGGAGAAGGATATCTATGTGAGTAGGGGGTCCTTGTGAGGAGGAGGTTCTTGTGAGGAGAAGGAGATGTGTGAGTAGGAGGAGAAGATCTGCGTGAGTAGGAGGTTCTTGTGAGGAGGAGAGGGGTCTAAGTGACGAGCAGGTCAAAGTTTGGTGAGCTCCATGACAAGTGGAGGTCTGTAAAAGGTGAAGGTCCAAGTGAGGAGGAGGTCCTTGTAAGGAGAAGTCCTTGTAAGGAGGATTCTTGTAAGGAGCAAGTAATTATGAGGAACCGACTGGGTAAGGAGGAGGTCCGTGTGAGGTCCTGGTTTCATATACGACCAATTTCTGATATGTCCATATATGGAATTTCCCAATTTGACATAGGTCCTATATTATTATTCTAAATTAAGGCATCACGCTTATCTGTAAAGGCACAAAAGGTCCAATCCGCACCTTGAAAGCTTCCCTCAGCTCTCTTTCCTCGTCCTCCGCAGAAGTCATCGCGAATTGGTCCATGTTGGACACAATCTCGACAAACTCGTCAAAAGAGAAACTGCCATCTCCTGGAAAATTAGAAGAAAATAAAAACCAAGCTTACCGGAGAATTTCGCGATACGAAACATTCGTTACCATCGATGTCGATTTCTTCTAGCATCTGCTGCAATTCGTCTTGGGACGCAAACTGCCCTAAGCTCCTCATGACCCTTCCGAGCTCTTCCTTGGTGATGGAACCATCGCCATCTTTATCGAACAGCCGAAATGCTTCGCGGAACTCTAAAGTTTAGAAAAAACTTGTTAAATTCTGGAATGAGTTCACGTAAGTTATGGATTTTTGTCGGGAAATCTCAACTACCTGCCAATTGCGATTTGGTGAACTTACGCGTAGCATCCTAGAAAAAAAAAACTTGTTAAATGAGTAAAAATGTAACTTTGGTAACTAAAATCCAATAAAAACAGGATACAAAAGTCTACAATTTGCAAACTGCAGGACAAGTACACAAAAAATGGAACAAATGATTTATTTCATTTCAGCGTGAGGCGCCGAGGTCCTATAATAAAGTCCTCGTGTAGTACGTAATTAGTGACGCTGGTCACGCCAAGCTTATTAATTATTTAGAATAAGTTTTTTTTTCAGTACCTGTCGTTAAAATAAACTACAAAAGCATGAAACGAAAAAAAAAAAGAAAACTGCGTGATCGTAACAAATCAATATCCGTATCGATCCGTTGCGAGTTTTCAGAAACGTAACTCCGTGTGGTCATAAATGTGGAAAAGAACATGGACTTAGACTATAATTATTGATCAAAGTAGAAAAACATCCTAATTTTTCAATTATTACTTTCATGTTTTTTTTTTTAACTTGCAATTCATATTTCTAAATTTGTTTGAAAATTCTCGTTTTTACCATAGAGAAAAATTGAGATTTTACTTTAGAAAAATCGTGTTTTTACCTTAGTGAAAAATTTAGATTTTACTTTAGAAAAATTGAGTTTTCATATTTGTGAAAAATTTAGATTTTACTTTACAAAAATTGAGTTTTCATATTTGTGAAAAATTTAGATTTTACTTTAGAAAAATTGAGTTTTCATATTAGAAAAATTGAGTTTTTACCTTAGAAAAATTGAGTTTTGGCTTTATAAAAACTGAGTTTTTACTTCAGAAAAATCGCGTTTTTGCATTAGAAAAACTGAGTTTTCAGAAACGAAACTCGAGGTGATCATATTATGGGGAAAAGAACATGGACTTAAATTCTGATTATTGATCGAAGTATAAAAACATCCTAATTTTTCAAATTACTTTCATGTTGTTGTTTTTTGAAAGCTTATTCATATTTCTAAATTTGTTCGATAAAACATAAAATTGCTCTTTTCCCATAAAAAGACAAATTTAAGAGAAAAATCCATTGAATGGAGTTCTAAAACGTCGACTTGACCTGCAGTTGGTCAAATACGGGTAAATCCATACGAATCGGTCTCCCCAAGTTTTAACGCGGCATTAAAAATCCACGATGATCCGATAAAATGTCGCGGCACATCCGAAGATTCTACCGACAGGTGTTTATCGAGATAAGAGAATCCCATGCCGAGCATCCAGAAATGCAGTAAATCTAAGAGAAATTGGCAATTAAATTAACGTACCATTCCGATAATCGAATCCCGGTGAAATAGATTGGAAACTTTGCGAAGCGTGCGGAGTCAGCGCGCAAAGAGACGATCGATAGAATCCAATCGAAGATAACGGAGGAGTTAACGGAAGATGCGCCGGGGAAACTGTTGCCGATCGGGACTTCGGTCGATCGCGGCAGGCAGAAGAGCAGCCTACGGAGAAAACGAGACAGGTCCAACAATTTAAGGTGGCGTTAGGAAAACGATCGGGTCGCCGAAAATACAAAACAATTAAACGGTTGCCTTAGTAACCTACCAGATGACAGGACTGGAAAAGGGGGCTGACGAATCAATATATTTGCCAACGGGATTATGCGACATCCCTCGCGGAGCGGGGGGACTCCATCTCGATCATGGCTCATTTGGGGATGACTGCGCGAGGGGCATTCCAGATCCGATGCGGGTTCCAAACTCCGCTTAAAATGCCTTTGCACTAAAAGATGAAAAAAAAAGGAAAAAGATAATTAGTATGCAAAACTTGTCAGATTCAGAAGCCGCTACTGCTTAATTCTCGTAACATCCCTTAAAATGTAAGAAATAAGCGAAATATAATTCGGATCGATATATTGGTCACAGACCCAGGAAGAATTCAATTAACTAGCCAAAATGTGACCTGGTTATTATTTTAAAGGTGCCTCCAAATTTGTGTATTGCAGGCAAGTTTGTGTCCTGAAGTGAAGCTTATGTGAATTGCAGTGAAACTTGTGAGTAATGCGGTGATACTTTGATGTACACCTATACCTGGCTATACGGCTTTTTTAATTATGGAACTTTTTCAATTTACGGCCCATGATGTTTCGTTATACGGTAAAAAAAAATGCTATACACCCATACCTCGCTTTACGGCCTAGATACGTTCCAGAAAAGTTGGCTGTAAAGCGAAAAAGCCGTATAACGAATGAATTTTTATGCATTGTGATTTTCGGATATTGTTAGCCAAATCCGACCTTGTTTGTGCAAATTGGGGGGTAATTTATCACATTTTTTGGCAACTTTCTTTAATCGTTCTTTAATGGTCGTTATAACGAAACATTGTAGGCCGTAAATCAAAAAAGTGACATAATTAAAACAGGCCGTATAGTGAGGTATTAAAGGTGTAATTTATAGAAAGTGGCCAAAAAATGTGGTAACTTATCCAAATTCGAAAAAACAAGGTCGGATTTGGCTAACAATAAAACAACTCGTGGGTTTCACTTCGTTTAAAAATGAAAAAAAAAATGAAAATCACAATGTAGAAAGAATTGATTCGTTATACGGCTAACTTTTCTGGAACATATCTAGGCCGTAAATCGAGGTGATGCTAATGCGTGTTGCAGTGAAGTTTTAGTGTATTGAGGAGAAGCTTTGATGTACTACAGTAAAGCGTTTGTAAAATACGACTTAGAGCCAAAATGAAAGGGAATGTAATGCAACAGAGCCACTTCGTTTATTTTAACTTTCAAATTCTAATAAAATAAATCCTTCCACCCCCAGCTTTATCAAATTTCACTCGGGTATCGTACGCACCGGTTGAAAAACGCTACCTTCTATTGCGATACCGCAGTTGCCGCTTCCACAAATCCACTACACATAATCCAAACATTCAAACTTTTCATATTTTTACTGTCATCGCAAGATAAAAAATACATTCGTGACCAGTGTCAGTGGTACAAAGTGATAACATTATTTTCATGCACGGATTTTCAACTTCTCAAGTATAAAAACGTCAACGAAACTTAAGTTGGCGGGCAAAACCTCTCGCTTTCAACTTAATAGAAAAAGAAATGCCAGAAACGACTTCGAATATATCGGTATTTTTAGCGAAGTACCCGAATCCGAGCTCAACTTCGAACAAAAACTAGATTTTTACCAAATTATGCGACTAATTTGACTTCAGCGCGACGCGGGTCATCGCCAACAACAACTTTTCTAAACGGTTTACAACAATACAAGAAAAATAGAGAGCTTATTTCTTAGAAAAAGGCGAAAAATAGTGGCATCCACAGTCGCCAGATTTGTACGAGCCGATAAGCTAGGACGATTCCTCGGAGGATAAAAACATAAAAAATGGGCTATGGTAAAAAAACACGACGGAAAATAATGTTGGTATTAGTGGTAGGAATAATCTGATATGACGAGACGCTGATGTCCTTCTGAACCGATCCTCGCAAAGTACATGAGCCAGCCAGATAAAAAATTATAAAAAATGAGCAAAAAAACAAATAGCTATTAAACATAATTAAAAACTTGGATATTAGAGAATGGCACAAGATTGTCAGTTATCTGAAAAAGAATAATAGCCCATTAATAGCGTAGTTCCGCTTTCGAAAACCACTCCTGTTACAAATAATAAGATATGACTTGAAATCTGAAAGAAAACTCTGATCGCTTGGGTTTCTTACAACGGATTACCGAATTTTTGACTTCGGATTATGAAAAAGCACGTCGTTTCGCTTCGAAAACAGCAGGAAGGGTGAAAAACGAGCGATAATCAATCGAGATACAGCGTTTTTAAGAATTTGACGAAAATTGACCACCCACTCATCGTCTTCCACCCCCAAAAATTCAAAACGCAGATGCTCAGCCAATTCTTGCTCAATTTTCAAAGTTCTTTCACTTTCTTGCTTTCTTTCGAACATTGTATTTGAAAAGTTGGATTTTTTACTTCGGAGAGCACGTCATTTGCCTTCGAAAACACCAAAAATGTGTGAAAATCACGCTATAATTAGACGAGATTCGTTTTTTAAAAGCAGGTAACAGATAACGGAATTCATGGATTATTCCCACAAAATCTTCACTTAAAACATTTTTTTGCAAAATGAGCTTGCAAAATAGAGGTTTTTCCTGAAAGAGGATCAAAGGCGCATGTCTACGTGTGGTCTAAGCAAAAAAAAAATCGCGAGATTTTACAGACATTTTTGTTTTTCGTCAAAAAAACGGTAAGGGTATATACTCTTTGCTTTTTTAAAAAATTGATGAAAATACGACTTTTCAAATCGGGGATTTTTCTCGCTTAATTTGAAAGATGTCATTACGAGTGGGAAAAGCCAAAAAAACACCAAATTTAAGCAACAAAAACTCCAGTTATTTTACGACGCCAAATTAGCTACTCTACCACAATCTATAATAAAAAAATTCAAATTTAAAAAGGCAATGTTCGAAAAACTGCAAAACCCACTATTTTTGCATCTCACTTTCTGGAAAAATCCCTTTGGAAAACCGAATTTTTGACTACGGATTACGAAAGAGCACTTTGTTTAGCTTCGAAAACAACCAAAAAGTGTGGCAGTCGAGCGATAATTAACCGAGATGCATCGTTTTAAAATTTTGACGAAAATTGACCACCCCCTCATCGCCTTCCACCCCCAGTAGATCTGTGAAAAACCGAGAAGTGTAAAAAAAGCATAAGAAACAAGTGCAAAGCCTCTCAAAATTTGTTTCGAGTAAAAACAACGAGTCCTCGACGGCAGATCCAAGGGCTAAAAAAAGCAAAATTTCCAGGTACTATAAAAGGAAATGTGAGAAGATTCATCGACTCTGCAAGAACGAGGATCCCCGAAAAAAGAGGATATCGCCATACATAGTGTGGCGCATCGCTCCATCGAAGTTTTGAGCCGTCCTTGGTTAAGTCTATCAACTAGAAGTATATGTATGTATATCGGGCATATATAAATATGTATATATGTATGTACAAGCAAACGAGATTTGCCTCCGTGCCGTCTTTGGCACACCAGTCTATGAACTGTCCTTCTCCAGCCGTTCGTTCACTTCCACCACGACATCCATCTTGACTCCGGAAACTGGCCTCTCCTCGGTGTGCGTCACTTCGATGCCGTGCTTCGCCAGCAACGCTCTCAGAACTTCGATCTCCTGCTCCTGGATGGAACAGTAGTCTCGGTACTTGTTCAACTCCTGTTCGAGCGCCTCGCGGGAGCGCATTTCCCGATGGACTTTTCGTTCCGCTTGCACCTTCACCGACATTACGATACCTGCAAGAAATGTGATTAAGTATAATTTGTGTCCGCTCGAGCAGGCGATGTTAATTAATTTTCTTACCGTTCAGTATCCTGGCCACCCTCCAGAGACGGAGGATGATAATCAACCCAGTTCCGTTTACGGCATCGTGATGATCTCGGAAAGCTATGTCTAAGGCAAAGGATGTCAACACTACCACAGCGTCAAAGATTTCCAATTTACGGCGAAAGAACTCCACGCGGAAGGCGTATATCTTAATGATGATTTCGGCGATGAAGAGAGACAGAACGCCGATGCTAATTGCATGAATAATCTAGCGAATCAAAACGGATTCAGATTAATCGTATTTAGATATAAAAATAAAAGTTACCGATACCGAGGCTATTTTACCTTTGTGGCTCTCGATTCCTCCTCGTGGAGTTCCAATATCTGGATATCGATGAGTAATTCCGAGATGACGAGCAAACAATCGAACATAACCAGCGACACCACAATCAGCTATAAACAGAGCAGGCTATATTCAAATAACCGCGGTAATTCTACAATCGGTGTACTTAAAATGTTTATGACCTATTGTGTTTCGTGAGAAGTTAATATTTTAAAATCAATATATGGGAAACGTTCAAGGTAACCTTATTTATTACCGGAATACTATTTCGGAAATCCACAATAACTGATGAATAAACCAGAAGATGACACCTACTTGTATTTCAAAACTTTTTTACACGAATTTTATAACTTAATCCCCACATGCGGAGATCTTAGCAGATCCTCTGTACGTCTGTCCCTTTCTTAAAAATCCCAAACGGAAGTCTGAACCTCAAACACGACAGTGACAGCGATAAAGAGTCCGTTACCTGAAATTTGTTGCTTTCGAGAATGTGGCACATGCGCTCTCGGACGCTCTGAAACTGCTGAATGTTTTGGTCCTCCTCCGTCACGGAGCTGCTCGTATCGTCTTTCATGATGACACGGTCGAAGTCATCGGCGATACGGTGATGAGTTTCCATTCTCCACTGAAAAACATAAAAATCGGTCTCGTAAGTTAAGCGTACGTGAAAACCTCGATTTTCTATCTCCCTTCCTTCCATCAGAGGAAGCCGGAGGTTCCTGCATTCAAACGAACCACTCTTCCTTCTCAAGAGCCGACAACTGATAAGTTAGCTGTAAACAAAATTTCAAGTGTCGCTAAATGACATGACTATGCTTAGATAATTCTGAGAAAATTACTCGAAACGAGACAATATTCTGTCGCTAGCCTAAATATGATAGCTGAACGGGCAATAATTTACAGTTCTCAAAATTACGCTCAATGATGCACTCTCCTACTTTCCTTAGCAACAGTGGTATTATCAGATTCCTGACCTCATCCAACAATCGCCAGGAAGGAATTGTTCACAGCATGACAAGTTTGTCTCCCGCATTAAAATTATTCAACAATAAAAAGACGTATTTTTTACGATGCGAGTCATTGCTAGATTATCCAAAGTTAAGACTTTGAAAGCTGTTTCCCAGACTAAGTGGCTGTCGAGCAGGATTAAAGAGCAACACCAAACTAATTATTGCTATCAACGATTAAAATTGGTCCTAGCCATCTGTTATCATTTTTCACACATTAAGACAGATTTTAATTGAGTTTGGTGTGAACTGCCTTTGCGGGTTGTTATTAAATTCACAAGTGAGAGACGACACGAGCAACACGTTTGGAAATTTGGGATCTTTTGGCCAACCACAAGGCAATTTTACAATGAATTAAAATTTTTATTCTCCAATAAAATTCTGATCACGGAAGCATATAAAAAATCTTTTTCTGGTAAAGTTTTGATTTCATCTAGGAACTGAATTTCATTACCAGTCTCACGAACATTGCAAACACGATTTGATCATGATTTCTTATGTCACCAAATAATTTCTTTATTAAACTTTAGCCCTCTCATTAATGTTATCGATGAATTTTACTGTTTTTAGTTTTGATAATTTTACTTTGGCGCTCCCCATTTGCCCTCTTAAGTTATTAAAAGTTCAAAATCACATACCGACATCTCTGGAATGGTCACTGCCCTTCTGGGTTAAGCGACCTTTGCTGCAGACCAGAGGGGGAGTAGGCAAGTAGTGCCTGGGGCACTGACTTCTCACATAAAAAAACTTCAACCACAGTTCACTCTGGTCCTAAGTGAATTTTAACAGGCCCACATCATGCCGTAACGACTGCACATTCTCTTGCCTCGCACCTTTACTGTCTGAAAATTGCAATCCTTGGGCGTGCCTGGTCCAGAGGGGCTCCAGCTAGACCGATTATACTTATAGGGTTGGTCAAGGTTGTCAGGAAAAACAACTCTTGTGTACCTTTTTAAAACAATCGACGAGCATTCTGTAAAGCACCAAACCAGGATCAACTCTCATATGGTTAAACTATAACTTATTCAGGTTCTGACAGGACTCTTGGGTTTCAATTCACGAGACAGTTATCAAGCACACTAGCCTCAAATGTAACACAAGTAACAAAACATTAGGTTTCGGTTGGCACCATCGACAACTGCTAAATTTTTAATATGTAGAGCTCAAGAAATTATTGGCAAAATTATAAAAAATCATGCTTTTAAATCATACATTTAAAACTTTATTTGAAGTCCATTTGGCAGTAGACGATTAGGGATGGAATCCACTAATTTAATGGTGGTTTCCTTGGCAAATTTCTGCAGTTTCCATAGCAAAACTGTCTTAAAAATACAATTTTCCTTTTTCTAATATTTAAAGTTTAAAATTCTCCACAGATTTTAGATTAGGTTAAAGTGGCAAACTGTGGAGGGGTTCCACGAGTTTTTCTTTACCTGTCAGGTGGGCCAATCATTGCTCAACAGAATCACGACCTTCTAGGTCTTTTTCTAGGATAGATTAATAGGCTCCTTCTCTCTTGTTATATATGAAAAGCAATCAAAAGTGACCATGATAGCAGTCTCCACCTACAAGTAGTTGATCACCAACATGTAGAAACTTGTAGAAATGAAGGAAAAATATGTAATAACAGTACAATTATTGCTGGTTGTACGTTGTCAAAACTAATATCCATACCATTGCGATTTTTTGGTTACTATAGGGATATTCTCTTTTCATTTGATGGTGAGCTTAGGCCTACACCATGGACGAATATGTGACAGGACTCGAGTCGATCATTTTCCACACACACGTTTGAAAGCAGGGAAAAATTCTAACCTGTTTGCATTTGTGCGTTGTCGTCCCACAAAGACGCATGTTTTAAACGGGATGATTTTCAATTTCCTCCTTGGTTGATAAAACTATGAAAAATAGAACGTGTTCCAAATTCTTTTGTCCGTGGCCCAAAGCAAAGCTCGCTCGTTGTTGTTCTTGGAAATCAGCTGCTGCTCTCCCGCAGCAAATCAAAACAAGCAATGACAAGCATCAGCAGTAGGGTGAACTTTCTTTTGACCCCGTGTTGAGCTCAGGAAAACATAAAAACGCCCAAAAGGCACGACGAAACGGCCAAGACTAGGAGCAGAAGGAGGAAGGGGGGCTACGGCGAGCGCCTACGCACGGTACAACTGATGAAGATGAAGATAGTTGCAATCGAATTTCCATAAACCCGATGGCTTTCGGCCAACACAACATTCGCCAAGGTTAAGTTGGAGCTTGGTGAACGATTTCCACCTTATTTCCTACAAAATTCCACTTTATTCTGCGAAGAGGGAGCGTGCTACCCCCCTACGTGAGCCATTTTCACAAGATGGACTCGTCCGATAACAGCACTTCAAGCCGCCATCTTGAAGCCTGTCCGGAACCGTAGGGCGCACTAAAAGGGTCACAACATGGCACATAGAGATTGTACGGAGGCTCGTGAGGGTTCATGAAGGCTCTTGATGCTGTAAACACGACGTTTTTTATACCATATTAAAGTAGGAAATTTTCTTCGTTACCCTCTGGAGATCGTAAAATAGGTGATAGGGAAAAGGACAGCTTCCTACAGTGCGATATTAAAAACGGCGAGAGAACTTCGTGTTCCCACATCACAAGCCTTCACGAGGCTCCGTACAATTTAAAATAATTTCAAAGGCAAAAGCGCCGTATGTGTATGTCATGCTTCAAGCAGACGAAAATACGAAGACAAAAACTAAAATGAAACAAGCAGTACTTCAATAATTTCATTTCTTTAACTGGATATTTTTGATACAACAATAAATAAATAAATAAATAAATAAATAAATAGAAAATCGCTAGCATGGCAGCCGAGGTAGCAACAACGACCAAGAAGAAGAATTTCAAGGAGCCAAGGCCCGTTTGCGTGGCCAGAAATGCGGTGGATTTACAGAGAATGAAACTGCAGAAGCTAATGGAACACCCAGTAAGCCATTCTTGAGTCCTAACACCTTATTACAAGCTTGTAAAATGATTCAAGCGTTCTTACATTCTCAAATATCATTACAGGAAAAACCAGTTGTCATACCTGAAGGACCGAAGGAAAAAATCCTGGCCTCTCCCCCTGAGTTCAACAGAAACGTTATGGGTAAGTTCCAACTTTTACAGGGCTCAAGCACACTTGGATTCTTGAGGGACCCTAATTATAGAAAAACGAACCACTGTGCTACTCACCCAAGACTGATGTCATTCCCATCTTACAGGTTCGAGCGCAGGAGCCGGCAGCGGCGAATTCCACGTCTATAGGCACATAAGACGGCGCGAGTACGCCCGGCAGAAGTACATCTCGGAGAAAGCCGATAAGGTGAGTCGGATGTTACGACTTAGCAAGATTTAAGTTCATAGGAGCACTTAGCCGAACTGAAGGCACCGATTTCTCCTTTCAGGAAAAGAAAAATGAAGACTTCCACGCAAAGCTCGAAGAAAACCGCAAACTTTCCGAATTGAAAACTGCCAAAAAGCGCACCAAGAGGCACGTTGCACAGCTATTTTTTTAAAAGCTGTTATCGATGAATTCAATTATCGGATAATATTTCTTATAAAGTTTGTTTCTTGTTTGTCCTTAGGCTGAAGCGGAAGGCAAGCATAAAGTCAAAGCGGTTGAAAGCAAAAGAAAGCGGAGGTAATTACACCCTTCCACATTCTTTAAAATCTTCGCAATTCATAGGTTCACACTGTTTTTTGTCTTTAGCTGCCAAGGGAAACGTGTCAAAGCCAGCGGACAACGAGCATTCCGACGAAAGCGACGAAGATGAGACGGATGAGGAGGACGACAAGGAATAACTGTGTGTCCATGTATTTATTGTATTAAATTTTTTAAACAAACTATGCATTTGCTTGTCTTCTGGTTGATTTGTAGTTTTTACTTGTCGGAGGAGTTCCAAGAATAATCGAGAAAGTTTGAGGGTCCTTTATGGCACAATTATCTAAATCCTAAAACATAGGATTAAACTGCACACAAATGTTTCGGCGAGAACTTTCTCATGTGATTCTTACGAAGCTACTCTGAGAATTCGTAAGATAAAGCGAGTAGAAGTTTTTTGAGGAACTCCAACGTTGCGGAATCGTTTTTTGATTTCAATATTTGTTCGAGAAGCTTCTGTTTGGCAGACTCCACTTTTGTTAAAAGGCCGGAGGTGTCCTTGTTGGTGATCGCACGAGAAATACTTCGCTTGATGTAGACATCCATCGCGTCGACGTTGAGCGCGATGTCGATCGAAAGCGGCAAAAGGTCCTCTTCTTCGAGTAAAGAGATAAAGTGGCAGAACGTGGAACAGATCTAAAAGTACGCATCAAACCATTCAGAACCCGAATCAAACAGTCGTCGGGTAAAAACAAAAATGGCAGAAAGTGACCTGATCGACGAGATGGTCGTGGTGTTGGTATTCGACGAAATCCATGGATGACTGAATGTTTTGAAGGCCGGCAAGCAGCTGTTTCCAGAGCGATGCGAACGCTTCGGCAGACCCGTACACGTTCCGTTTCTTCGGGATGCCCAAAGCAGCAGCTGCATTAATTCGAACTTTGAAGTTTTTGCAGTCCTTCGTCAAACGAGCGAGCGTATCGATGATGGAAGTCTAAAAATCAAAAGAGAAGTTGAGGAAGCAGCTGAAAAGATCTCCCGAGAATACATGTTAGTTTGTGAAGCGTTACCCGAATCTCTATGGACGAGACATTCAAAACATCGTTATGTAGCACGTTGCCTAATGCGTAGCATGCATTCCATCGCACCTAAAATTAGTTAACGAATCGTCGAAATTGGTATCGACTCATCGCGACTATACGAAAGAATGCAAAATGAAGAAACCTTCATGTTTCCACCGGCAGAGGCACACTTCACTAAAGAGTTGATTGAATCTTGCACGGGGATTTTAAATCTGTCGTTCTCTGTTTGAAAAAGATGGAGTTTTAAAACTAAAATCAAGTGGCCGCAGTGAAATAAACGACAAGCAACAAACCCAAATGCCTGATGTCGAGAAATCGAAGGAGATTGCCCAGCGCGCGGACTCCGTTGGAGCGGATTCGATCGTTGTCGCGAGATGCCTTCAGAGACACTTCGAGGAGTTTCAAAAGGAGGGAATCTGGCAATTCGTCGATGAACTCTTCCTCAGCCGCTTCCTTGTTTAACAGAAGGGCATCGGTGACGTTGCCCAACGTCCAAGCCGTTTTCAAGCGAACCTCCATACTAGCATCTTCCAAAGCGGCGATCACGCACTCGGACACGTCGGTCACAAATGATATATCCTGATAAAAAAAATGTTACCTAATATGACCCGTTGACACGGAGGTTAATTTTTGTAATCCACTTGCCTCTCTTAACGGCGGAAAAAGCACAAACACCCCGAGAGCTCGAGTTGCGGTTGCTTTCACGTTTTTGCCGGGATCGGCGCTTAAACCGAGCAGAACTGTCTCGCAGAGTACTTGCTGGTGACGCTGAAAAAAAAAAAGTTCTTGCTAACGGACATGCGGCTTCAAATGCAATTTCGATTTAGGATTCAAACACTAACTGGAAGCGACTCGAAGATTCTTGCAGATATCGTCGAAAGGCAGTCGCATCCCTCGACTTGGAGATTGGGATGATTCGAGTCTTGCAAAATGTTCGGTAGCGATGTGGAAAGCATTTTTTCCCAAAGCCTAACAATCTAAACAAGTGAATCGAGTCAAGTGGATAAATTTATAAACCTCCATTTCAAAGTTTATGTAAAATAACTTGTGAAATTTGCAAGAAGATTTACCCATTCTTTCAGCAGCGTGTTTCCATCGGTGACACCGGAATCTGCTTCCTTAGCCATCGCACATCCCAATTCCTTTAGAAGTTTAGCGCTGTGTAGCTTGACAGAAATCTCTTCGTCCTTCAAGCCCATTTCAACGGCTGCGTCGATTGCAGACAGCGAGGGTCTAAGTGATATTCAAACATAATTTTGGCGACTGTCCGCAACACCGGCTAAAACCTATCTTCAAGAGTGAAATACATACTTTACGCTCGCAAAATAATTTTTGGTGGCAGCTGCCAACACTTGAAAAGATTCCAGACGAACCGGAAGAGGAATAGATTTCCCGCCTCCGTCGTCGGATTTCGTGCCAGTCGCATTTTGCAAGCACGCTTTTACGAGCCTAGAGTCCGAGTTTGGGTTCGCATCGGACTGTAGAATGTCGAGCACCTCCTGCATCGGAGGCTGGATGCCGAGAATAGCTCCGAACGTGGTAAGTGCGGCAACGCGGACATTAGAATCTGCAAAAGTAAATAACGATCGAGCCAATGTTTAAAACCTACGCTCGGTTCCGCAGCATTTGTAAAATCACCTCTGTGGTCAAGAAGAAACTGAAGATGCTTGGCAATCTTTGTGAGAAATCCCTCCGCGAGCTTGTGGACGGGCGCCATCTGCACGAGAACCGCGATGCATTTTGTGATTTGGGTCAAAACGAGGGCCGACGTCTCTGCAACCATAGCCAGAACGAGGCTGCGGTGCAACTCTTGTACAGTGGACGCCAAAGTAGAAGATAGTGTCGTGAATGCGGTTTTTGATTTCTCCCTTCCATCGGCCAGGGCGAGAAACTGTTTCGAGCCTTCCAACATGCAAATAATGACGGACACTGCAGCGCTACGCACCTAAATGAAAATTAAGCACTTCTTAGCAACGAGGAATTGAACAAAAGCAAGACGTGCTAAGTAAGAACATGAAGTACTTTGGGTGATGGATCTTTTAGCAGACAACTCGCCAATGTGCCTGTCGATGTCGGCGCATCGGGTAGGAATGACGACCAGTAGCCGAACATAATTTTACGATCAACAGTCTAGAAAGTTTTTTAAAATATAAAACACTGCCATATTTTCCGAAATTTGTTATCGAACAATATGTTTTAAAAAGCCAAAGTGTTAACGACATTACCTTCATAACTGCTGAAAGCGTCCCCAAAGCGCTTTGTCTAACTCTCGATTGTGCTGAACGCAGGCGCATCATGTTCCCGCCTTCCGTGTCCGAATGCTCAGACTCCGAGCTGCTTATTTTGGACCAGGGCAAAGGGCGATAGGAGAAGTTGGCATCATGCCTCGTGGGAGAACCCTCAGCTAAAAAACCCACCAAACTTAGTAAAAATGCAATTTGGTGCATACATCGAAGTTTTTTATTAAATTACCAGGGTCCCAACCGCCGGCTTGCTTTGAACGAAAGGAAGCGTCGCTCGAACCGGCATCGCCGGTATCTCTTCCCGAACGTTTCTTTGCTGCAGAGCGTCGCTTACGAGATTTGGAATTTTGAGAAGCAGTCTAATATAACAATTTTGGTAATATTAAATCGCAAGTTCTGCATTTTTCAATCCTACATCGTTCCCGATTACAAAAACCCTTACAGACTTTGATCCCTGAGAGGGCAATGTCTCATTTGCAACAGCACCGGCGGAGAAATAATTCTGGCTCAACGGTGACGGAAATAAGCAATGGCACGACGGAAGTTGAGAGTTGCCGGCGATATTGTAGAACATGAAAAACTGAACAAGAAACAAAGCAAAAACTTGTAATTATCGTGCAATGAAAGTGGATTACGTCAAAAATAGTCATCACAATGTTCAATTCAGCAAAACTAACCTTAAGCAAGGCAAGAAGTTCTCCGAGAGTTGGGATCTCGGTCAATCTAGCCCCCAAAATCACGTTCTGCAGCCCACATAAACAGCTTATTAGACTCTACAATAGAAAAACGTCTAGTTTAGGCTATTGAAATTACAGTAAACTAAAGTTTTAAAATATATTATAAAACAAACATGCCTTACAATGCAGAACATCATCAGTTTCTGCAGGTTTTTCAGCCCGCAAATATCTCTCGAAAACGTTTAGGCAACGAAGTGCAGCCTCAGCAGGTAAATACGTGTCCACGGAAGTTCTAAATAAGATTAAAAGAAATCAGATAAACATGCTAATGATCACAGGCTATGAACAATGATTCGCAACCAAACCTGAGAGTCAGGTTTTCGATGCATTTTAGTGAGCAACGGGAAACATCCTTGTCCGAATAAGACTGCACGAGAACGCCTTGTGGACCCACTAACTGGTCCCAAAACTATAACAAATAACCGTAATCTACAATGGCAGCTGTTTTAAAAATAAAAGTTCTCTCTCATCAACATTGCTTACTTCTTCGGCATTGCAGCAATTTTCGAATATAATAGTTCCCATGGCAAGAAAGGCATAGGAATGCACCCAATCCGAACATCTTCGGATTACTTTTAAAAGAAATTCCAATAGCACCGATAGTGTTTCCTTGCCTAGCAATACCTGAAAGAATGTAGCGGAAAAGTATGAGTGGCTTAACTCTAGAAAAACGTGTGATATTCTAAAAATAAAATTCCTTCGACCTACGTTTTGCTTTCTGATCAGATGCACTATAACTGGGCATAATTTAGTAACCAGCTGCTCGTTTTGAAGTGGCACGAGGACAGCACAACGGCAAAGCAATTTTTCTCCAGTCTGAAAATGTATGAAAAAACTTTTTTAAATCGATGAAGCTTCCAGATTTAATAGTAGCAACCATAGAAAATAACTAGCCAAGCAAATCAACTGGCTTCATATGTGCCTTTTTCACAAGAATACACAAGTTTGACGATTTGAATCATCTGATATCTGGGGCATTTGGGATTTAATAGAATGAGTTAATAGGGTTTTAAGTCACACAGGCAGCCGACAATAGGAGCTAGGTCAAAACATTGTTTTTAGGATTACACAACGACTAATGACTAATTTTGTAAAAAAAGCATCTGAAGAGCAAGTTTGACATTTTTCGACTATATGGCCATCAGTTACCTCTTTACTATCAACGAGTTTCAAATTATAATCGCACGAATTGAGTTGGTCCAGAAGTTTGTTCAGGGCTGAATTAAACTCTTCGTCATCTGAATTATTGACCAGACCAATTAAACGCAGGGAACACTGTTCAAAATTTCTTCTCTGAGTCTCAAAGTAGTCCATTTTTTATTGCAGCGAAGCTATACAATAATATACATGAAAAATCGAATTAAGGCATCGAAAAATTACTTAAAAGTAAATGATAAACTTATATTATCACATAAAAGTTGGCTACCTTAATAGTATTTAAAGTTTAAAATATCTGAGTACAAATGTTCCCCACATCAAAACAAAGCAGACGATAATACAACACAGCGGCTAAACAAAAGACGTCAGCTTCGTTTCAATCGACTGTCGGCTTACGTTTTAGAAAGCAAGCAAGCAGGCCAAACAAGCAAGCAAGCATGCCCGGATAGCAAGCAAGCAAGCTCGGCAAGCAAGCAAGCAAGCAAGCCCGGCAAGCAAGCAAGCAAGCAAGCCCAGCAAGCAAGAAAGCAAGCCCGGCAAGCAAGCAAGCAAGCCCGGCAAGCAAGCAAGCTAGCAAGCCCGGCAAACAAGCAAGCAAGCCCGGCAAGCAAAGGTACGCGCACACTGACACGCGCCGCGCTAGCCGCACCAATCTCACGAATCGCATTTTTTTTTTGTAGATGCGCACACTATGACTATGACTATGACTTGTAGCATTCCCTTTGA
>JAQGBW010002123.1:0-21340 GCA_034698625.1 Julus scanicus
CCTCGACCTGGGAGCGAACCCAGCATCTTAGGATCGAGAGGCAAGCACGTAACCCACTCGACCATCGGCGTCGGCAGAATTGGATTGATCCGTTCAGTTTAAGCTCATGCTTTTCTATTGACATATGAATGATAATCAACGGTGAAAACTTATTTGTAACAAGTTAGTAATTAATTGTATGCAAATTAACCATATTTGCAAAACACTTGCATAACTGCAATTACTGAAACACATCATTTGTTATGATAGCGAATTTCATATTTATTTATTTACTATTATTGTTATCAGTCCATACAAAATGGTGGACAGATAAAACAATAGATGAATATATGAAACTTGGGGAATTATACTTTGAAACAAAATTTGCCAAATTAAGGATTAAAGAAAAATTGGATATTTAACTTGAAAATAGTATTAAAAAAAATTCTTTTTAAATCCAGAATTTTAAAAATAAAATAAAATTTAAAATTTGTGGAAAACTTAACCACAACATTTCATGCAGTCATTATAGAATATCATGATGATACTGAAGGTATGTAAGTAAATAAATCATAATAATGTTCACTGTAATTGGGGAAAACAAGTTTTAGAAAGAGGTAGAGACATTCATTGTGAATGTCTGCAGAAAATAAAATGGAACATTTTGAACAAATAATGAAATAAGGACCCAAGAGTGAAACTAAAGTTTGAAATTTTGGAACAGGTTCAGCAAACAAAAATATATATATATATATATATATATATATATGGTAGAAAATGCACTTGAATTAACAGGCTTGTATCACAACGATGGCAGGCATGCCATTTCCTCAGCTTGTGCATGCTATCAATGATTTTTTTTTTGCAGAATTAGTATGGTGCCACCACTTATTTAAAAGCAGCTTACATACTCCCACAACTAACCATTATAGGTTAAGCCTATGGGGCCTGTGGTTTATTGTCCAGGATCGAAAGTATTTGTTGTGGTCAGAATTTGTGTCATTTAGTCATTTGCTGTCGCTCTAAAGGACAAGGTCATATATGAGACAAGCATACTTTCTGACCTGCACATGAGAGCCAGAGCCTGCTGGCGTTGTACTTGGGTCCTCAGATTCAGCATTTGCTGCAAGGTAAGAGAAAACAGCCTTTGTAACAACAAGATTACACCACTAACCTGCACATAAGAACTAAAGCCTGATGGCGCTGCATTGTTTTCTGTTGCTGGATGGGGTAATGAGGTGAGGAGGAGAAAAAAAAAACAAAGAGAAAAGAACAAAATGAAGCGCATTGATCAAATATGTTAGCATGATTGTTCTAGAACAAAAACAAAAAAATTAATTACGCTAAGGAGGAGCGAAGGAAGGTCAGAGGTGGAAGGTTTTGCTTCCACAAGGATCCCAATTAGGTTCTTCAGACACTTAATTGACATTAAAAACATTGTATTTGAAGATACACACGATGAAACGAGAACAACTGGTGGTTATGGGGAGCAGTGCATAAAGGCCGAAGAAAATTTATTTTACAGTCAGTTCTATTAATTTTTGAGTTCCTGAACTTGCAAAATTAAAGCGTTCAAGAATGTTTATTAAATTTTCAAAGGAACTTTTACTGAATGCAACTGGTATGATCAGCAGCAAATCTTTCAACGAAAAATAATCCGGTTTTAGCAAAATGATTTGCATTCAATTATTTTGCTGTATATACATGCCCTGTACAAAATTTTGAGTTCATTTAATTATTTAAAAAAAAAGAAAAGTAAATACTTTTAAAATTTGTCATTATCTTTTTTACTTTGAAGTTGATCAGTTTTAAATGTGTTAAAACGAAAGTTTTCTTCGGCCTCTTTACAACCATCAAAGTAATGCCCTGTAAGAGGATTGCAACAAGGTGAAGCATGTCAATAAAAAATAGATAAACCTGTTTACACTTTTTTATGAGTTTGATTCCCAATAACAAAGATTTCTGATGGCTTAGTTAAATGCAATGACAGGCAAGTCAAACATAGAGATCCTCTGAATAGTTTTAAAATATGCAAGTTCAACTTAAGTGCAACTTTTGCATGGCGCTTGTGTGCCAATCTAGTGAAATCAGCTCAAGACAGTTTTTTTTAATTTGCAATATGCATAAACAGCTAGCTTCACCTTTGTCGTCATTCCCCAACACGAACAAACAGTGGTTCAGGTAGATGAATGGCTCACAAATGAATCCCAAATCCTAAGTTTGGATGCAAGTCTGGAAAGTTAGGGTCTTTTACCATTTTGGTGGAACAGTAACTGGAAAAAACAACTCAGAATCCAACAACTTCTGCAAATTTTGATGATTTCCAGCAGATTGCAATCAAGCTCAAATTTTAAGAAACAACGTGTGAACACATTGTGCAAATCGTATGAAAGCGTCAAAGTATGTCAGATATTTAAGAAGAAACCTCTACGAATAAAGATTCGTCAAATTACATGACAAACAAATCGCCTGCCTTCGAAATATAGACAAAAGATGTTGTTTTCGCAAACAGAATTACTTTGTCATGCACATTAGCTAGTGTGCTGTACAAAATAGAATGTATCACACCCGTTTTTAAGATTATGATTTGGGCTATTGACAATTTGGACATGCATAATATCCCACTTCCCCTTCAGGCCTCAAGTGTTCCTACCTGCTGCTGATGGGCAATAGTTTGCTTCATAAGGACTAGCTTGATGCTCTGCTCCATGGCGAACTTCTTTGCCTTGGTTACCATCTCCTGTTGCTCGGCAGTCAGCTTGGCAAGTCCGATGCCGATGAGAGGCAAGGCGTCCTTCTTGGCACCTGGCCCTGCAATGACCGGCCCCATCTGCTCCATCTCGGGCATGGGGGATGAACTGCGCTCAGACTCCTCCGCCTCTGTGTCATCTGTGCCAAAACGAAAAGAACCAATGAGAATGATGCAAGTGGCGGCCGGCCAGCCTCGCACGAGGGTCAGCGACGATGCCTAGGAGTCGGCTGTTCCCACCTGCCTGGGGGCGAGATGCACCTGCTGACCCTGGCGCCAGAGGCAAGCCGTGGACGAGAGTGGCAAGGTACAGTGAAAGAAAACTGGCAATAATGGCAATGTGGGGGTAGGGTATTGAGTGAGACCAGCGTTCAGTGGGTCAACGGGTTTTTTTAGCAAAATTTTTACTCAGAAGTTTCCCCAAAATTCCACAATTAATGTTTTTTTTTTTGGCCAGAAAGAGCGGGGCGGTCAACTAGCAGACGTTAGCGGCTATCCCTGATAATGCAATACATCACCGTGTGAAACAAAAGATGATTAAAGACATGTTAAATTGAGGCACGTTGGAAACGAAGTTTACCGCAGGCAAGCCAGTCATGATTAGGCCTGAGCGAGAGAGCTCTGGCCCTAGCATAAGGGGTGCGTTGCTCAAACGTGCCTGTTTAGGGCCGATTCGCACGAGTGGCAGAGTATGCTTTGCGTTCAACTACATGGCACAAAAAAATACAGAAAAAAGAGAAAAAAGAACAAGACAAAATTAAACCAATTTTCCAGCAGATAGGCACAAAACTCGAGTAATATAAAACAATTGGATGTAATGCAGAATGCCGCCAGTGAGGGCGACGAAACAAAACAAAAAATAAAACTGTCAGAAGTGCACTTGCCCAGCTGTTATTAAAACTCATTTTGCCGCAAAAATAAAAAGTGTAACTCAATTATGAGATTAGTGTGCTTTGCAAATTGAGCTTCTGGAATACATGAAACGGGGCAAGTGGCATAAAACACAACTTGCCCCGAAGAAGACCAATGCCACAACCTGCAAGAAACGAAAAGTAAAGAAGTTAGATGGGGGTCCCACTGACCATTCCATTGTTGGTCAGCAGGTTCGTCTGCCAGGACAGGGTTCGAATTTAGTTGACAGGGTTTAGCAGTTTCGAAATCAAAGGAAAAAATAAAGATGTGGAGGAATTGCGAAATTTGCTATTTCTTGTGGACATAGGAAGGTAGCCACTATTTGGTACACTGCCAGGTTCACTTTCTCAAAATGGTTGTGCAATACCAGAATTCAAATTTGAGTAACCTATTAAACCTGATGCATCATTTATGTTCTGCAAACTTGTTTATTCAAAAATCTTTAAAAATCGTTATCAAAAAAAGTTTTTATTAGTGACAAATCAAGCCGATTATTTATTAAGTGAATAATTTAGTGCCTGTTACAACTTGAAAGACATTTTAGAACATGTGCAAGCAAGCAATTCTAAAATTGAATACAGAATTTTTAGTCTATCTTTCTTCCATTTGACTATATAGGTTTAAAAATTATACTAAGTAGAATTCCCGCTAGCTAGAATTAACACGTTAAAAGAGTGAAACCAGCAGTGACGATAATGTGTATTCTATGCATTCCGCAGTACTTGATACCATTTACAAACTTGTCACAAATACTAAAATTTGCAATACCTCTAGCCATGCTTACAGCAATATGTCTATAACGAATTACGGGTAATTAACTTTATTCATTCACTCTGCTTTTGTTCTATTTCTTGATGTGTACATGTACAGTGTACCACTAAGCTAATCTTTACACAACATGTTCTTAAGTGTTCAGTCCCAACAAGGGCAATAAACAGACTCAAGAACCTGACAATTTCAAGGTTATCAAGTTAAACAAATCCCTGTGTATGATTTTTTTCTTCTAATTACAAAATCTGTTACTTTCATTCTCACTAATTATCTCCAAGCACTGATGTCTTGTCAACATTTTGCAAATTTTCCCACTTTTCAAGCAATATTAAACTGCATAACAATAAGGGATGAAAGGACGAATCAACTGGTAAAATATGTCACTTAGCATACTGAGAAAAATTACCTGGGGACATGTGAATATTCGAATTTAACTTATTCTAAAAAATGATTACAAAATCCAGGTCTTAACAATGTTAATGACAGCTGCAAATTTTGCAGTTAGCATTGCCAATGTTAATGGAAAGATATTGCTAGGAAAAAGCTAAACCATTTAAAAATTGTGATAAGGTAGGCAAAGAAATGGAATGAATAAACAGAGCAAGAAGCACAGCCATGGCCAAATTTGAGAAAAACAAAAGAGCTAGTGAAAACCACAATTAACTAAATACAAATTAAAGTATCAAAATATGTCTATTAAATAACTATAAATTCTTCGTCACGTCTACTTAGTCAATTTGGAATGTATTATGTTAACTGATATTTCACATAATGTTACGTTTTTAAGTACTAATTTGAAATAAGTAGCACAATATTATTTGACCTGCTCCATACTATCTGTCCACCATTTCACGAATTTAGCAACCTCTTTGTATTAACGAATGCTTAACACCCTATCCCCATCCCGAATTTTACTTTTGGCACAGGCCATCTACAATTGCCCTCACCGGTGGGAAACCGCCTCTTACACGTTGCACTCTGCAAAGACAAAGAACGAGCGGAGCTCCAGTCACAAAGCTTAACTGGTTAAAAAGGCCGAAAGGCAAGAAAATCACAGTTTTAGTGGTAAAATGTGTAATTGACCAAATGGAAAAAAAAAAACGGAAGAAAAAAAAGTCTGATGGATTTGGAAATTGAATTCGTGCCCATTAAGGACAAGTTGATTGCAGACATTGGTCCTAGTTTTCTTAACGTTGTTCGTTTTATCATATTGGCACACACCAGTCCGGCTCATAGCTAAACATCTTCCTCTTCCTACCTGAGACAGGCTTCAAATCACCTGCAAAACTCACACAAAAGAAAAAAAGGGGACAGATTGAGTGGCACTGCAATTGAACTCAGATTTCAAGAGTGGGTTTACAGCCACATACACTTTTTTATAATATACAACTGGAGGTTCTACCTCACAAGGAGAACCTGCTTAATTGATCGTGAGCTACAACAGTACTTTGTGTGCAGGCCCGCTGGAAATGCTACTAATCAGTGGGTTAAGTGACGTTCTAAGCATGTGCCAAATAGGGCTCGGTTAGTTGTATTTTTGACCCAGTCTGCAATTTTTTTATTCTAACGATACATAACTTCAAATAATTAGATTACTATAATTTTTTTTTTAGTTTGCTCTTCATAATCTGTAAATTAAAAATGCCCAGTTTAGTTTATAAATATGCTCTTAAAATAAATATCTTTGAAACTGCGCCCATTTTCAGTGTCACAGATTCCTAAAGCTACATCCACCAAAAGAAATATAAACATAAACATCAAACATACACAAAAAACACTAAAACATTGTTTTCAGCATGTTTTTCCAAACATGTGTGGCAAATTCCTTTGATCCGGACCGCCTCTCGAGCGATCACTACAACTCATAAAAAAACATCGGTTTTCCCCTCATTGTTCGCAAACACTTCTGGACACATCAATGTTTGTAAGTGTATGTTTTTTGTGTGGTAAGTTTCTTTTGGTGGATACCCACCTTAACTCTCTGCTCCTAATTTCTAACCCAGAACTGCAAGCTTAAAATACATTAGGAAAATTTTAAAAAAAATGTCAACTTATTTGGACAATTTTCATAACAGCTAGTGCATAATATTCTAGCCCTATCCTGTATATGAAAAGTGTTTCTTCAAAGATTTCTTATTGTGGAAATACTTTCATTCGTGAAAAGATTTAATTTCTGGTCAAAAACTTTATTCTTAAAATTAGTTTATGGTAATGGGCATTCTACTGATTAAAAAATTTAACCCACAATAAAAACAGATGCAGAATTCAAGCATTTGTTTCCTATCATAACAGAGCACTAACAAGGCTAAAGGTAGTAGCAAATCCAGCTGACCAAAGCTTTGAGCCTGGCTCTAAGCCTAGGCACACTGTATAATAACTACTGACTGTGTGGAGGCGGAACAAACCGCAGCACCATTTTAAGTCTTGATGGACAACGTGGAACCATCGCCTGCAATGTTCATGTGACACCAATCTTCAGGGAAAAAAACATTCAAATGCAACCACGTTTCACTTTATGCTGAGACAAGAGAGAGAATTATTTACGAACGACAAAAAAGAAAAAAGAAAAACAAAACAAAAAAAACCAACTAAAACAAACTAAAAAGTTGAAAGGAAAGGATCATAGAGCTAAGACTTTACCTTCAAGTTTGAACCTTTTCGGGGCTGGCTCACTGACATCACCTTCTGTGGACTAAATAAAACAATAAAAAATTAAGTGACATCTCATTAAACTTGGCACATATCATTGCGTCTATCATGCTGACAAGGTTATAGCACTTATTTTAGCATATCATGCGTAAAATCAATCATTACCAATAAGTATGATATTGCAGACATACTGCAGATAAAATGAAATTTGCGATTTGGTGGCATTTTTGGAACAGAGATACCTTGCTGCAAGTATTTAACCAATCACAACATGATGGCTGTGTTTTTACCTCATTCTTTGTCTAATATACAGTTATTGCCATCAGGGTTCGAAATTAGCAGTCGTTATTCGTCCACTATGTACTCCTTGAGAGTGTTGCTTGATTAAATAAATAAATAAATTCGGTTTTGACGACGAAGGTTTTAGATCAAGTTGGCATTATTGAAGACTAACTTGTCGACTATTTTTTGTTTGTACGTCGCAAATTTCAACTGATCAAAGGTTTACTAATCCTTCTAGCACTTGCTAAACCTTTAATCCTGGATATCGACCTATGTGGCCATGGAGACTCAACACATACTTCCTGATTTGTAACCTCAATAGGGCTAAATTAGCAAGGGGAATTCTGTAGGAGTTCAAGATACATATGCTATTCAAGTTTTGCAATGCTCATAGCTGTTTTTGAAAATTATTTCAACGATAAGTATTAACTTGTCTCGATATAGACCTACTACGACAGATAAATTAACAATTTCAAAATAATCTCATGTCAGTTTATAGCGATTGGATTTACCAGCATTCCAAATCAATATTGGGTCCAAACTCCCTTAACTTGTGAAAGACTTCAAGTAACTAGCTAGTCACTAACTTTATTTGAAGTTAAGTGGTGTGGAATAAAAATCCATAAACGTATTTTGACAACAGCATCACCATAAATAGCAATAAAGTTATTTTTCAATTATATTGCCCTAATTCTCATGAAAATCATTAAACAGCATTTACCACTGCAATGTGCAATGCGAACTGAGGCACACAGGCAATATCAAAAATAATTTAAACAAATATTGTGATAGAAACCGATAAGCACAACTACCTAGAACATAATCAATGATTAGGATCATATTATTGAGAATAATTATTAATGGATTCAAGGAAATCAGTATGCTACCATAACGTTAAAAGATTACTCGTACCGCCATGTTTTTTCGCACCACAATACGTTCATGGCATCGAGCTTTTCGAGAAGGAAACTTATGGCAATACAAATCAATGCACATTTAAAAGATTGCTTAACAAATTCTTACTTTATCAACGTCTCCATTGGGCGTAGAAACCGCCCCAGCTGAAACCATGGTCATCGAAATTCGTAAATAAAACTTGCAACGATAAACGTTGGATAAAACGTATAGTACCGAGAGGACAAAGAAACGACGAAACGAAAGCGTCACTCGATTTGCACCTTAGTCTAGCAAAACATAATTTTTATCCAAGTACCACCTTAGTACAACAAATATTAAAAATGTCACCATATTTTCTACGTAAACGATTTATTTTAATGATAAACTATCAAATCTAGCCTATTCAGCTGACTACCAATGAAATTAATAAGTTGACAGAGATTTATTTCGGATATTTCATGTACAAAACAAACCAGTCAATAATCGCCGGATACATGGTGACAACTCTTGTTGCCCACAACTGCAGCGCCATCAAAATCTCTGCTACACATCAAAATCAGTATCAGACGAGTGATGTCTGGACATATGTACGTACGTATATATCTGGATACTGAAATTGCTGAAAGGGCATATCCTAAAATTCATTGTATTTGACGTTGTGTTATGTACAAATAACAAAAGTATTGTAAGAGCATAGCACTACTGTTGTGTATCTGGACATTTTCATGGATATTGTACCTATAGATGTTTCATTAGATGTTTCTATATATGTATTTTATAGATTTTATTGACAGGTAGAGACATTGTCACATGTCCTGATAGAAAAAGTATTGAAAGGGCATATCAATACTTTGTCCATCAAGACATATGACAACGTCCAGATACTGAAAGTGTGGCATATCAATACTTGTTTGTATCTGGATTTTGTCATATGTCCCGATAGCAAAAGTATTGAAAAAGCATATCAATACTTGGTCTATCAAGACGTAGCATCTGTATAGATTTTATAAATACGCACATCTTGCGTATTGGTGTGCCCTGTCAATATTTCGGTCCTTATTATTAGTGTATACCTTACCTTTCATGACATTGTACTAACAGTTTGCTTACAGGAAAATGAAATGGACCAGAGAACAACTGGACTTTTTAATAACGTATTTTCAAAATAGCCCATGCTTATGGGATTACGCAAGCAAGGACTACAAGAATCGTAATAAACGAAATGATGCTTGGGTTAAAATCTCATCGGACATGGACCTGCCAGTAGATGAAGTGCGCCGTAAAATGCAGTCATTGCTCGGCCAATATCGCCGCGAGAAATTAAAAATCAAGGAATCAAAGTCAGGAGCAGGAACACAGTGGTTTGCTTTCACTCAATTGAGCTTTATGGATGGCATCAATTTTCCCAGGAATACATCAGATGCATGTCTTTCAAAGGTATTTACTTTATTTATATAATGTATACATCTACATATTTACCAAAGCATTTAAGGGGGATTACAATCCCTTTCAATGGGTAAATTTGCAACAACACACAGCTAAACAAAAAGAGATTAAATAAAAATAAAAATTGTTTAAAATAGCTTGATGGATCAGCAAGTGCATCATATTGCTGTTTTTCACTTTGAAGTGGTAGATTTTTTAAAAATTAATTAACAACTTTGAAAAATGTTCGATAATTTGCATTCTCATGTGCTGAGCTTGTCCTGCCAGCGAACTTCCAAAGAATTCCTCAAATTCAATACGGATTCTTTCTGCCTTGGTTGGTGCTCTCCTCTCAAGTTTTGAGCGGAAGTAAAGCTGTCTGAACATCTTGGCGTCATGCCCCTGGAATAACTTCACCGGTGTCCATGTCAATTCAATCAAATGTCCCACTTAATGTTTATTGAGAGCTGGGCTGCGCATTTATTTGCATAAAATTGTGTAGATAAACACAAGTGTGCATTAATAATTCAGCTTTTTCTGCACATGACTGATGATAAAATGCAAAATTAGTTTTCCACCAACATAAGTGCTCTAGACATACGATAACTGAAAAGCCGTTCAGTAGACCCCTTTAACTGAAATTTTGAATGAGGCTTGGTGACATTTTTAGACACTGAAAATGCGTCGTTAGTCACAAAGACATATGGAACCAGTTCTCGACTCCATGGCAGCGGTGCTTCAACGGACAGGTTAAGGGTATCAGTAACCATTTTTTATTTATAGCAGTATTTTTAAAAAACTCCCCCATCGCGATTTAACCATGACACCCAACATTTGCATAAATAAAATTGAAATTAGCATCTACAATGGCTAGTAGAACAATGCTGTAGTGGCCCTAGTTGAAAAACTCACTTCCACTGTTCATGGGAACCTTTAAAGCAATGTTTTTCATCCATGGCACCAACACAGTGGGGGAATTTAACATATTGTTGAATTCATTGGCAATTTGCAGCCATTCTTCTTTACTTGAGGGTAACTGCAATACAAAAATGGTAACATGCAAGTTTTTTTAAGGATATAGATGACAACAGTGAGCCCATGTGCAGTTGGCTGGAGATCAACTTAGAAACACCTGATGAACAGATTTTAGATAATTCTGTTCAGTCATCAACGGAAAACCTGATATCCCCACCATCCCCGCCTGAACCACAACCTGCTAAAAGAGCAAAGTTAAAAGATACATCGGCAGTAGAAGAAGCCGTCGTTGTATTGAAGACGATGGCAAATCGACTGCAACCCATTCCAAAAGAGAGAAGTGAGGGCACAATTGTTGGGGAGCTGGTGGCTGCTAGGTTTGACAAACTTCAGACGGAATTCGAGCGGACCATCTTTCATAATGAGATCCAAAAAACACTATATAAGGCAGGCATGGGATGGTTTGCAGAGGATAAGTTCCGCAAAAAATCTACCACCAATGAAATTTAGCCATTGTCGTGTTATCAGCTTGTATCAAAGTGTAGGGAACTTATTTTAAATTAATGTAAAGCAATTTTTGTAAAATAAATGGATAATTGTTAGATGTATGATTGTAAATTATTACCTTTACATATTGTATAATTAATGCTGCGCAAACATCAGGAATAATCTTCAAAATGCTCTGTTTGGAGACTAAAAAGATACATCAAACTTTGGAAAGACTCCTGTTGCTAAAAACCGTAGAGTTATTGCTAACCTATCAGCAACCGATATAGCTTTTCTGTAGTTCGTATCCCGTTTTGCAATTTCAGGACCTATATAGGAGAGCAGCATTTTGAAATCTGCAGGGGATACCCTGTTAAAAATTTTAAATCCAGCTACATCTTCCATCCCCTGCTCTGTTTTTGACTAGTCCTATAGTTGCGGTACAAGCAATCACCGCATCCTCATTGCTGAGTGCTATTTTAAACAATGTATCCCCAATATCCCCACTTCCATATATACGGCCTTATTTTTGAGGTATTATGACAAAATATACCTTTTTAACATCAAAATTGTGAAAAATTGATTGCACGTTGTCAGATGAGTTCTCCATTGAGCTGACAGTTATTACTTAAAAAATGGCAGCTGCAGAAAACTCGAAAGGCAAACTTTTTTCGCATACCTTCGAAAAACGTGTACGTACGTACAATGTACGTCTTGGTGGAGACGCGCCTTTACGGAAGAAAATCAATAGGCGGAAAATATAGGCTGGTTTAGACAAGCAACATTGTTGGTCACATAAAGTATATACAGATACACGTGGCTGTAAACGACAATGATGTTTAGACGTAGCTGTATGCATGTATCCAGCGATTATTGCACGGTCTGTATGTATAGGGCTGCGCCAAGGATAAAGGACACGCCAAATTTTATTAAATACAACTATTTAAAAAACACTTTAAACCCGAATTAATCTAAGCTGCACAGCACATTCATGTTTGCAGGCAGACCAAATTCCTTCAAGCATGGATATATTTTATATGTGAATTATATTTCAGAAAGAATTGTCATTTAGAAATCACATCTCAAAAATTGGTTTATGTTACAATTCAATAGTATTCATGAATACCAATAAAACAGCTTTATTTTTCAAAAAAATATAAAAGTAACATAAAATGTAAAAATTGTAAACAGTAAAAATTGCAAGGACAACGAATATCAGTGCAGTCATTTACATCTGCACTCATGACAATACCTAGAAGCTATTCTTGTAGCCATGTCACATTCAATTTCATGTTATGAAACATGAAAATGGGATGTTTTGTTTAGTTTTGCTTGTAAAACATTTTCACATAAATAAAAATGTTTCAGCTTTTCTCTTCCAATTTAGTATAACACCCCTCTGGTGAACATAAGCAAAATACTGCTCTTGCAAATAAAAAACAAACAGTAAACTTTGCTCGACTAGGTTGGCTGAGGTACGTCAAGGTGGAAGTAGACATCTCTTACTACATTTTTTTCCAGATTATTAGGCCACTATATATATCAAAATTCCCTAGGCAACAGTATATTTCTTTTTATGCATATTAATATTTACTTTCCAGGCAGTACAAGGAGCTGAAAAGCTAGCCATGATTATTTTTTGTATCACTGAGCAATACAATACTAATATCATTGCATTGTAAATGTATAATGTCCTGGAAATGTATAAGTAACTTTCTTAGTCGCAAAGTAAACAAACAATTCACCATCCACATGGATTATCAACATCCACCATACAAACACCTGTAGCTGCATCTATGAAAAAACCTCTAAAGACATCCATAGCAACAGCATCTTGTGCTCCCGTTGCTTTGTAATCATTGCAATGGCACAATAATAAAGAGATTGTAAAATAATGTATCACAATGCACGGCACAGTATCACAATGAAGCGCACCTGCCCGTGCAGAAAGTTCCGAGTATTAAACTTATCTTAAAAGCATTAAAACGTAAGGCACTTATCTGGAAGAGTATGTTGGCAGAGTGAGAATATCCCTGCTGCACAGCCACCTACATGAGTGTGGTGTCGTCTGATTCTCTCCTGGGGATGGACCTGGCCTGGAACAGCTCCCTGACTAGGGCTGCCTTCTCTCTTTCCAGCTGTGTAATTCGCTCGCTCTTTTTGCTCACTTCTTCCGATAGAAGGTGGTTGATCTCCTTCAGGTGGTTCAGGGCCACTTCCTCCTGATTTGACAAAGCAAGCTTAGCGGGTGGAGACTTGAGTTTGTACATTTGCGGAGGCTGGCGAATGGCCAAGTTCATGTGCAGAGGAAAACCTCTTTCAGTGCTCTCCACCAGTGCCCCAAGATGTTGGTTCACCTCGAAAATTTGTGCCATCTGAAAGTTTAGGCGTTCTTGATGTGCTTCTGTGGAATATTCCTGAAAATTCAATCACAGTGTGACAAGGTTGTGCATTAGCAATTTGCAAACGAAAACTCTAATAAAATTCCAAAATAAAAATATCGGAATGCCAATAAAATTATAATTAGATAACAAAGCTAAACTTCCACATATAATTAGGGGCCATTCAAAAATTATGTCACACCTAGGGGGGTGGGTGAGTTGTTTGTTTTTTGTGACAATTGTGTTTAAGGGATGGGGGAATTGTGACTAAGGGGTGGGGGGGTGTTTAAAAAGAGGAAAAAAAGTGTGACATAATTTATGGATCACCCCTTATAGATGAATTCTTACCAGATGACCATTGTTTTGTCCAATATACTTCATTTTGTCCTGTACGCTGATTATCTGTTTTAAATACCAAGAGCGTGCCTTATCAATGGCTTCCAATCCCTGTAGTAGAATATCCTTCTCCTGCTCCAGTTGTTTCATACGTTTTAGCTGAATATAGATTTAAAAGTCAAACGTTAAAGGTGGGTAGACAGGGTATGTATTCATGTTACAATACTGACCATGTTATAATCTATGCCACTGGCCAGAGTGTGTCGACGTGGTTCTCGTCTTCTAGCATTACCTTTCCGCCCAAAATTTGATGATTCCTTGGATCGTCCAGACTTGACATCACCTAAATGATAAACATCTATATGTTAAGCATTAAATGTTAGCATTGCTGATTTTCAACTTGAAATCAATGACATTTTAAATAACTTTCAAAATAAATAGTAAAAAAGTGGTGTTATTAACCATCCTATAGATCAAGTCTCACTTACTCACCATATTTGAATTAATATACATAATATAGCAAGATAAGTTTTAATTACCATCACTGGTAACTCCACTGCCAGTGAAATCATCACCAGTCTTAAAGTTCCTGGCCTCCTTACTAGGTGCCATCAAGTTACTTCCCTCTGGCACTATTGTTACGTTTGCCTTTTGTCCTTTCAGCTGAGTGTTTGAACTTCCCAAAGTGGTTTTGTTCCTATCAGCATCATTTATCATGCCCATATGCCAATTATGCAGCACTGTCATGATACCACGACGGCTCCGTGGAGCCCCAGTAACACCAAGATGTCCATCTTGGCTTCCGCTGGAAAATTCGTTGTTGGGTTTACTTTCCACATGGTTCTCTTCCATTGGCAGGGTGGGTATTTTAGTCTCGCTTCTATAGCCACGCAATTCGGTTCGTATTCTGCTTCGTGTTTTTTCGCCATTTGGAGGAGACTGGTGTTCCGATACTGCTGTGGAGCCATCTCGCAGGTGTTCTAATAAAGGCATGCTGAGGGTCCGTTGCTGGAATGCTATGTTTGGTCGCACCGTGGCAGTCATCGAAGCATTTGGGGGCCTGGAGTGCTGAAAGTCAGTCATTCGTTGCTGTGGTTCAGCACCTCCGCTGTGAGTGACACGCGACCTGTTATTTCCACCACTGCTTTCACTACTGGACAGTGGCGAAAGCCTGGCAGTCATCGTGGGCATCACGCTTTGACTGGGAACAGTTTTTACGGGATTTATATTACTGGTGACTTGAGTGGCGCCTGTGAATAACAAATATTTTCACATCTGCAGTAAATTAATGCACAAAAATGCACTTCAACTTGCACTTAGCTAATATTTATGATAACCTAGCAATTGGAAGGATAGGGCATTTAGTATTTTTGGTAATTTTTAAAAGACCAGAAGTCAGGATGGAGCATGGTAACGGCCGATTTTAGAGGAACTTTCCAGACGTTTGCCTAAAATCAACTGTGGGAATTTAACCACGAAAATCACAGTCTAAATAGTCAACCTGTCAATTTAACCTAGCACTGGGTCTCCAGATTGAAATGTCAATGGCGTAACCACTACAACTTTGCGATTTGTACAATTTAGTAAGATTGTGGGGATGTAGACTCATGCAAATAGGAAGGAGCTCAGACGTACATGCCATGGCTAATTGTAGAGGAAGTATCTTTGTAATAATTTGCTTGAAAACAGCTGTGGAAAACAGCAAATTAACCACAGTGAGGCTATCCAAACAGTGTATTAAGCCTAGCTAGAACACCTGTAGGCTGACATATTCTAAAATAAAGTGGTCCAGGGTTGCTAATTAGACAAATTGTTATGAAGGGAGGAGGGACGGGGTTTAGGGACAACCTTTTATGTAAAGAGGTCGTCTCCCTAAATAGGTACCAGTCGACCCTGAATTAACAACAGCAGCAATTTAAGCCACCACCCATAGATTTACCTGTTCCAGTTTTGGCACCGTTCAGCCCAGGTGGGTTGTTGCTTGGTAATGGCGGTTTCCCGTTGCTGAACGGTGCCTCAACCACTCCTTCACTTTTATTCCTCAGAAGGCATATCTTCAGCCCAGCGCAGAACCTGTCGAAAGTGAGCATTCCGTTCTGCGGAGTGACCTTTTTCAGGCATTCTACTACACCTTTCGGTAGTCTTTTCGCATCGTCCTCCCTCCATCGCGCTTCGATGTCACTGAACTTGATCTGGCCAGTTTTCTGCTCATCCATGATATCGAAAAGCGTCCTCATGGATACGATGAACTGCTTGGGCAATCCATCTAATGCGGAACGACTCGCTTGGCTGGACATAGTAACAGGATAATAACAACAACAATGGCGATAATAAGAAAATTAGCGCCTCCCCTAACTTATGGAAGACTCGCTTCAGCAACTTCAAAACTTTGCATTCCACCTGTTCGAGTTCGAAAATGTTACGTGACCTTGTTCAACTCAAACCGTCGAAATATTTGTACCGCGAGATGGACACCAGGGGCGCCTTCGACATGTCCAACAAATTTCAAATAGTTTTTATTAATATTAAAACAACTTTATTCATACTTTGATAAAATTCAATTATATAATTTGCAATAAAGGAATAATAAATTATTTCTTGCAAATACTTATTAAAACTGTCATTTTGCATAAAATTTATATAGTATTACTTTCGAATCTTGTCTTAAGTACTATAGTAATATATGATAAAATATTTTAGTCATATGTAGCTTTGATAAAGTGTAATTTAAGTTTAGCTAAGCTTTTCCGGCCGATAAACGTATAATTTCAAAATATTCTCCTGCAGTAAAGCTATAACATATTACATTCCATGCCCATGTCATACAATATGTTGCAGTTCTCAGCAATATATATCCATAATAATATATATTGCAGTCAACCGTTCAATAACGCTTTTATAATTTAACTGCTAATTTAACTACCTTTGAACGAAAGTAAACCATGCAGTTGAATTTTAGTACAGCAATTTTTATGTAGTAAATATTATATTAATTGTATTTCGAGTTTTAATCCAAAAGTTTGGAAATAGTAAGCTCTAGATCAAGCAACTTTTTTTTTTTTTTTTTTTACAAAATTGCACTGCACAAACTTATTTCATGGAAATTAATTTGTGCTTATGGAATAATTAAGAAAATTTGGTAATACAAACTTAGAAAATCTTCGTTTTCCCTGGCTTAATTACAGATCATAGTAGCTAATATCTGGCATATTTTGTTGCCTAATATTCAAGAACCTCGTCTCTTCATCCGATGTTATGGATGGGCAGACACTATGCGTCCCCCCAGTGCTATTGTAGTTCCGAACCTCAGGAATGATTCTGCTGTCAGTAACACTCCTGAGGTTAGTTTGTTGCATTAATATTGGGATAAACGGCGCCAACAGGTAAAATCCGATTCCAGCGCCCAGGATTACGGAAGCAAGCAGCCAAGCATTGTAAGTCATCACAGCCATCATCAGTGTGTAATTTTGGATTGCCTGGACCACGTGCAAAGTGCTCTGAATTGCGTTGAAGTCCATCCTAAATATTTCCGACAAAAGGGAAACGTTCCTAAAGTCAATTCGAGGAATGCACAAATAATAGATCGCTTTTGGTTTTATATAACTAATGCATTTTTCTGAACATTTGTTTTAGTAATTAATTATATATCCCGCTATTCGAATATGTGATTGCTTCAAATCAATATTATATTTGATTTTGTCCACACTTACTTGCAGAAGAAGCCTCTTCCCTATCAAATGAATACTGCACATGCAGTATATGTTAAAATCTATTTTCCTTCCAAAATAAATTAAATATGACTTAAGGTGCCAGATGCTTTACCAAAAAATTAATCTTTTGTCTTTATTTAAAAAGTTATGTAACATGGAAATTATTTAAAATATATGCTCATGAGTAGTAAAAATTCCGTTTAATGTTACACATTTATTTCCAAAATATAAAAAAGTAGTAAAAGTATTTTACATAAATTTTAGTGTCAGTAGAAACGAAAACGTCAAGAAGGATTTTATCGTATTTTATCGTAGAACCGACTATAAAGGTTACCAGATTATAAAACATAGGATTCATTTCAAAGGGCTAACTAAAAACAAAACATCTAAAAGGAATACACTTTTATGTCTATAAAACACATTGTATAAGAAAAGCATCGCAAACCTCAGATATTCACCTGTGATTTGACCGCTGAGCATGACCATTTTGCAGACGGGTCGTTTCTCCATTTGGAATGGAAGAATTCTTTTCCTCTGCTCTGTGTAGCAGGATCAACCGCAGGATGCGAATTCCCTCATAGCTTGATGCCAAAAGCCCCATGACGAAACACGCTGCCAGAAGTTCTTAAAAAAATACCACAAGAAAGGTGTCAGATAGTGGTACTCACAGTACAAAAATATTACGTATTACACGTTTTCACATTAATTAAAATACACAGGACCTAGGGCAGGCCATATAGGAATTTATCTTCTATAGCACAGGATAAACTTAAAAACAAAAAGACTTGTTAACCAGTGAATTTAAGTAACCAATCGTCTTATGATCTGTTTTGCATAAAATTCTAAATCATTTCTACATACTATATATTTTAGAATAGCGACCAGTACATTTGATTTATAATGGCATACAGGCTAAGTTAATTACACGTCATGTAACGAAAATAAAGATCTGGGCTGAAACATTGTACATTTTAAACCAAGGAAGAAATTTATTCACCGATAGGATGCTTTCTCGATTCATCCAAAAATATGAAAATTTTAATAAAATCAGCAACCGAAAATTATAGGAAAACTAAATCAAAATGCAGTAAACTCCCTACCACCAAAGTATAACTTGAGATGAATGACTAATGGCAAGCGAATCTAGGTTAAATTTCCCACCACCAGAGGTGACACCAAAGAAAGACAAATTGGCTACCTCCATTAGAAGTCACATTGAAATTCCAGAAGAGGAAATCATCAATTTTCAAATAAAAATCCAGCATTTGGGAATTCAGCACTCATAAGGGAGCCGTGAAGAAGATAACCAGTCAAGTCAGTATTAAAATTGCACTACTGCGTATAAACTGTATTGGTGAATATTTGCAACACATGTGTAAAAAGCAAGCTGCATTGTGCAAACATAAGGTCAGATATTGAAACAGATCCAGCTGCAGACTTTTTGCCGCTGCTATTTGCAGCTTAAAATTGGCATGGGAGGAGTTAAAAACACTGGCCTTCCCTTTTTTGGTATAATTTAGACTAAATAGGTGATCTGAGATGAACTCCAAGGTCATGGTTTCAAAAGCCAACTACATAGTATATTTCCACATTTTAACTCTCAAATACAGTTTAAAATATATCTTCAAAGAAAAAACAACAACAGCAGCTCCAAATTTAAAATAAATACATGTACAGCTTTAATTAACTAAATCATCTACCCCTGTAATTCGACCAAATTAGTTCAACCCATTTACGATGAATTCCACAGTCAAACGTATTAGTTTGGCTTTTCAATTAAAACGGACGACAACACTTCGTTAACACAATATGGTAAAATATGCAAGATAAATTAACATAATGTGAGGAATGCTTGGATTTTTTAATGCTAGAATTTATAAAAATCAAAACCATATTTGGCCATATATACAAATTTCACCTTGCACTACTGTTTAGTTTATAATAAAACCAATTTTAAAAACCCAACTCATCCCACAATTGCATGTTAGCTGTCTATTAGTCTATTATTTTCATGCCATTTTGCATTCATGCTTTATCTCAATACCAGAGGGAGAGGAAATGCATGCTGCTCCATTATTAAATGCACAAAAGGTTGGAAAGCCAATTGAAAACATAAAAAAGTGATTTCACCAGAGAAAATTACACTCCCAGCATCATGATAAATTATTGAGGTACTGTTTACATTGGCAAAATTCACTAGCATTTAAAATGAACTTAACTGCAAAGTTTCAAAATTAACAATTATGTAATTACCAAGTGAGTGTTTATTGAAAAATCGCCTTTAGTAGATCTTCAAGATGAATTTGTTGTACTGTTAATGAAATGGCTGAAAAATAATATGTGGTAATCATAATTAAACAGTTATTCATGCAACATATGTTAACAGAGTATATTGGTTCTTCAATGTATTTAAAACGAATCGAAAATATGGGTGGATAATTTCCTAAGGTCCCATTTATGTTATTTTCTAATTGATGACACTTGCAGTGCATTTATGAAATTAATTAACTTTGATTCTCAGAAATTTAGTTATTTTTCAAGAATCTCTCAAGAAACTCTTTTAAGCATAAAAACAAAAAATATATCCATTTGGATAGAGTATTTAAAGTTACAGCATCATCTGTTTGGAAAGGAATTTTTGAACAATAATACTTTTAGTTATTTAAATTTAGAAAAAGAATACTTGCTGGGCTCACATCCACGGGAGAGTCTTGATCATAATTAAGATCATCCCCATCCAAATCGTCGTCGTCGTCATCATCTTCATTGCTCTCACTATCATCATCGTCATTATCATCATCATCCTCCTCCTCGTCATCAGCCGCTTCATCATATTGCTAAAATAACATTATTTGTTCTTGAATGTAATAACTGGCAAGAAAAACTGCTGGCAGCACTATTTATACAATGACAAAGCATAATACTTGGACACTATCAATTATTCAAGAAATGCAAAGCCGTTTGTTCGTGCATGTACAATATATACATGCAATTACTTTCCCACCCTCATTTCTATCAGTTTCATTTTACAATAGCCAGCTTTGTTGTCCATGTATTTGTTACCCCAAGGATTATGTTGAGCAATTGTTTTCTAATACTCTGTATGAGTATGATTTAATCCCCCTTCGGCCAGTCTAACTCGGAACAAATCACAGAATTTTACTCTACATGGTTCACCGCTGAGTACATTCTTATTTTAAAATCCCCGCCTGTGATTTAATCAGGTGGGAGTGATGGGTGTGAGGACTCAAACCGGCAAGAAGTCACAATCTATGTTCTAAAAAGTCCATCAAAGGAAGAAAACTTTTCATACTTCTGCTTCTGTCTTGCCTATTGGCACGATATTGCTGTCCTTTTGTCCAATTCCGGTCAACTACATAGAAAACAAAAGCAAGTTTAACATGACCGACGAACTATTGAAAAAAACAAATATCGGGATAGCACTTACCCAAGTTTGATATTCCGTTTCCAATTGTAATAACTCGTTTTCATCATCACAAGGTTTATCAGCGGAAAACCATAAAGTATCCGCAATTTTCGGAAAGATTAACGGGAACTTAAAGCTAAAATTCGAAGAACCAGGATCCATCTTGGATTAGCATGAATGGTTCAGGGATAGTACGACACCTATTGACGTGTTAATCACCTAAAGAAACTCTTCAAAGTAAGCCGACAGCCGACACATCATGACTAATTGAAGGGGTGTCCATAAAGGTACGCGCACACTGACACGCGCCGCGCTAGCCGCACCAATCTCACGAATCGCATTTTTTTTTGTAGATGCGCAC
>JAQGBW010002124.1:0-21326 GCA_034698625.1 Julus scanicus
CAGGTTATAACGAGTCGGATTCTGCAAAAAAAATCCAAAAAATGCATCCGAAGGGCCCCAAAAAGGCATTTGAAAATGAGCGCGAAGGGCCCATTTTTTCTTTTTCAGTTTTAAGGCCCTTCGGAGTCCTTTTTTTGGATTTTTCTTGCGGAATCCGACTCGTAGTAAAATGTACTATCCATATCTGCAATAAAAACCCGCAATTTAAAAAGTCGATTTTTGGCCCGTTTTTGAAAAAATGAGAAGGCCCTTTTGAGAATTTGACTTTTGAAATTGCTGGTTATTATAGCAGATTTGGATAGTACAGGTTACTACGAGTCGGATTCTGCAAGAAAAACTCCGAAAACGACTCCTAAGGGCCTTAAAAATGAAAAAGATGACTTGGCTTTTTTGACTTGTTACAACATGTACTATCCAATTCTGAAAGAAAAACCCGCAATTTCAAAAGTAGAATTTTTACCCATTTTTGAATGATAAAGATGAAGTAAGCTTTCTTACCTTTCCTGATGACTCACTAGCGCTTGATTGAGGAAACCATTGTCCAACGCTGTCTGCTATCACATTATTGTTGATTAACTGCTTCTTTTGAATAAGTTTTTAATAAAAAACAACCTTGGAAAATCATGTTTGAAACAAAAGCGGAGTAACTCTCTGCAAATACAGACTTGGAATATTCAAGTACCCTTAGTAGCCTAGAAAAATTGAAAAAAACGCATTTGGAAAACTTGAAAAAATAGTGCATTGACAACAGGATTCTAACCCTCTGTAGATTACATTAAAAAGTACTCGTTGAAATGTATTCAATTAGCACAAACAATATTAGTTAAAAATGTATATTTTAATACTTTAAAATACCTTTGAAATAACCAAATAAAATTTATTCCAGGTCAGCGTGAAAAAGGGATTTTAAAGTCCAACCGGTGCTTACTAATAAACTCTTCAAAAACTTGGGCGGCTGAACATCAGACACCTTCATTCAAAATGACTAACATCTGCTAAAATCCGGTAAATGCTACGTATTTGTAGACAGAAGATTTTCTTCTTCCTCCAAGTCAAATTTTTCCAGAATGACATTTTCTAATTCACAATTGTACTGAGTAGGCAAAGGTTGATAACCGGCTGTAGAAGAACACAAATATTTGTGGCTTCTTGCCTGAAATAGTTTAAACATAAATCCACGTTAGGACTGGTTCAGATTAAAAAGATAAATTCAGTTGCAATCGAATTATGAACTTCACCTGCAGGATGCCAAAAATAAGAAAGAAGACGAGCACGATTAAAAGGCAGCTTCCAATTACAGTGACTAAAACTGCATGATTAAAAGCAGCCATATGGTCCTGGTCATTGCTCCTTACATATACTCCCATTGCATCTTCTTCGGTTCTACGTTTGTTTGCATTTGGCATCAAGATGCACGTATCTGAAAACACAGTATGTCGCTTACATTTAGAAATTTTCACATTAGAGTTCCACTCGAGAGTTGATTTTCACTTTTAAAAAATAATAATAGGATAAAAATAATAGGATATCACGGATATCACTGTGTCTAGAATTTTTTTAAATTTAAATTTAAGCAATTACCGTGTTTTCCCGAAAGTACACCCTACCCCGAAAATAAGCCCTACCTAGATTATCGGGGCGGGCTGCAATATAAGCCCTACCCCGATAATAAGACCTAGTAAAAGCCGAAAAAGATTCCAGAAGAAGATGACATGATTGTAATTGAATAAATGTTGTTTAGGGAGAGATACTGTACCATATATTGCTGTAAATGAGAGATTAGGACCAATATTTCAAAGGAAAATGAAGATGACTGTACCGGTATTTGGAAAAATGTTTAGGGAGAGCTACTGTACCATATATTGCTGTAAATGAGAGATTAGGACCAATAGTTCAAAGGAAAATGAAGATGCCTGTACCGGTATTTGGAAAAATGTTGTTTAAACGTTGTTCAATGTACATACCATAAATATATAAGCCCTACCCTGAAAATAAGCCCTAGTGTGTTTTTTGTTACTGAAACTAGTATAAGACCCGGTCTTACTTTCGGGAAAACATGGTATTTTTCAAACACCAACTTGTCTCAGTGACTGGATAGGGAGTTGGTTATGCTAGTGGTTTAATCCCTTAAATTCAAAATGGAGCTGTCATTTCTTTCGAGGATTTTACTTTTTAATTTAATGAAATTTCATGAATTTCTAATACACCGAAAAACCAAAAAACATCACCTGAATTATGAGATACAATCTATTCAAATAGCAACCAATAGTAAAATTTGCTTCAGACTAATTTGAGGAATAATTTTCCACAACAAATTCATAAAAGTGTGAACTGGACGCTCACCTGTGTGTGGATCACAGTGACAACAATTGCTAGTCAATTGCCGACTACAGCAGGGTACGCAACGGTGTAACAGTGGATCATGTTTCAAAGGTAGAGTACACGATAAGCAGCTGTAAGCATCAGGACCGTTACAAGTGAAGCAAGTTATATTACACGTATTGCAATTCTGTAATATTCAAGAAAGGAGATGTTAAGGGAAGCTTTAAAATGTTGGAAAATTTGCAAACAGTTTCAAATCAGTCTTGGCCATAAATCAATTTAATAGTTACCTCTTTGATTCGATCATAATACTGAGATCGTCCACATTCCATACAAAAGCCACCATCTAAAACACGATCTTGTGGGCACGAAAGACAGTCTGACAATCCATCTCCTAAAATAATCAAACATGACATTTTTATTATTCGTGAATTAAAAAATTCCAGCAGCACAGTAAAAATTAACTTAAATGCACCTTTACAAGTATGGCAACTTCGATGACAGGGAGAGCAATTGTTAAGGTGTCGAAAGTAACCCAAGGCACAAGACAACTGACAGCTTCCTCCAATCAGGGAAGTTCCATCGACACAACTATTGCATGCCGTATTATTTGAATTCTGGCATGTTTTACAATTGCGAGAACATGGCAGGCAATGACCACTATCATTGAAAAGACTAAAAAAACGTAACTTATTAGTACGTTCAAGTTCTAATAAAACACAGTAGACCAGAGGTTCGCAATAACATAAAAACTGGGGCTGTACTAATTTAAAGTATATCTTTTTTAAATTAGAATATTTACGCTTAAAACCATATTCTGAGAATTCCATTTCAACTCACCCATCAGGACACCCAGAAATGCATTGTCCGCCTTCAAGGTGTAGTCCCTCGTTGCATAACGTGCATCTGTAAGCACCCTCACCATCACATTTAGCACAGGAGTCATGACAAGGTAAACATACACCTAATCTGTTACGGTAATTCCCAACTGGGCATTCGCCAATGCAAATATTTTTATAAAGGAACCTATAGACAAATAATTGGAAGCCTATTAGCATTTATAATAACTCCAATTCAAACAAACAATTAGAATTACACTTTTTAATTTAAACTATAAGTAGACACATGCAAGTATACAAATCTTGTCTTACATTTGATTAAGACATGCTGTACATTGAGAGTATGATGGCCCAATGCATGCTTGACAAGAAACATGACAAGGGAGGCACTTCACCATATCAAGGTAAGTTCCTATGAATAAAGTCATTTAGACATGTTTTCTTGGAAATTATAAGTGATAAATTAGCTAAACTAATTATTTTTTAACCAACCTTTAGGACATGCAATATCAGCAGATGGCTGGCAACGTCCCACGTTATCTAAAGTCCATCCCTTAAAACACGATAAGCAATTTTCTTCATTGCAAGATTCACATGTAGGATTACAACTGCAAATACAGATTTGCACACGATTAAACGTGTGTAAATGAAAGAATATCAGTAAATAACGCAAAAAAAAACAAAAAAAATACTTACTGTCAGTTGATCAATTCAATTAAGTAATTCATTTTTTTTCTCCAAAATTTTAAGTCGCCATGAGAACTTGTAACCTTTACAGATTTCAACGTAAAGCAACTGTTTGCTATTCGTACAGACATCAAATAATCGCTAACGATAACGATTTACTTTGAAACATGTTCCCTATTCTACTTCCATCTGCATTTTTAATTACTTTCCATTTTCATAATTCCCAAAACTTGGAGGTCGATCCTTAATTATGTATTTGTAAATGTATGCAATAAACGGTGCATTTGGAATTTTAAGAATTAACTACTGCAAATTATGTATTTTAATTCTATCGTGACAGGTATTTCTCTCTATACAATAATTAAAAACACCAACACACACACACGAGTATCACTTCTGTTGATGCCATGCGAGGACAGAATTGTCAATGCAATCTCATAACAATGGTGCATGCGTGTGCTGGTCCACCGGTGTTCAGTTGTATCATGGTGTACAGGAGTAGCGCAAAGCAGGCAAATAGTGAAGAAAGGCTTTAAGAGAGGTTGAGGCACACAAAGTTTGACGAATGCAGCCACACAAGTCGTCTTTTATCTGCGTTAGGGATGGCAAGGGTAAGGATATAGCAATCGTCAATCGGGGAGTTACTCTTAAAATTAACTACTTATGTCAAGCCGAGCACATAATTAACTATTTATTTACCGTAAACAACAGTACTGCCATTAATGTAATTTAATTGAAATTTTCTAAATTTACATAATCACCATGCACAAGTTCTTCATTTAGACGAGCAAGCAAATCTTTAGTTATTAAAACATGCATCATATCAATACTACAATATACGCTGTGCGAATATAGTGCTGTGAAATGAAAGTTTCTGATGATTGGACTTACCTATAGCATTCGTTCCCCCATTTCAGGTGATAAAACCCAAATGGACAACTTGGTACACAGGTGCCATTTAAGTGAAACAGGTGAGGGGGACATGTGACGCAATCCACAGGATTGGGTCCAATACACGTGGCACAAGTCGGATAACAACCTGCACATCTGAAATAAATTAACAAATTAAAAACGAGAAAAAAAATCAAATATCAACAGATTACAGGTAATAAATTTAATTGTATTTTTAATGGTTAAGTTAAACATTTCTTTTTCTTTCCCGTAAATATATATTAACACAAGACAAAGTACCTTCCTTGCCCATCGTTGTAAGTCATCCTTGGGCATGTGGCCATACATGTTTTGTTGTAGAGAACAAGACCATCTCGACACTTAGTGCACCGATCCGGTCCTTCCTCGCACCTTGCACACAGCGAACTGCAAGGGTTACACGATCTATCTGCCTTAGCTAAGTTTAAAAAAAAAGAAAGCAATCAAAACGTTAAATTGAATTTAGTGTAGATACAAGATCTTGTATTTAGGAAAGAGTTACTCCAGAATTTTTTTTTAAAAAAACCTCACCTTTATAGTAGCCAACAGGACAAACAGCTGTACATTTTGTGACATCGCCTTCTCTTAATAATAGTAGATTTGACCGACATGTGATACAATCCTTGCTACTTTCACCCGAGCAAGTTTTACAGCTCGAGTCGCAACGACGGCACTCTTGCTTAGGAACTGCAAACCATCCATCGGTGCATTCACGCACACATATTTTTCTAAATCAAACAAATTAATTGAAAAATGTAGTATCTTAAAACCATTTTCAATTATCTTAAAAGAAGATCAGTGGATTTACTTACTTTGAACCTGAATGCATTACTAGATGTTGGCAAGCTGAGCATTCGTCGGAACCAATACCAAAGCATCCACCCATACATTCTTCATGACAATTCTTAAGAACAAAAGAACAAGTTTCATAAATTCAGTCAAATCCGTGACCTTAGGAAACTCATTACATTTTTGTCAAATATCATAAAAAATTGCATGCTCCAATTATACTAAATTTGTAGTTCTGACATAGTACAATACTATGCAGTATTATTTTAAAATAGCAATTTACTAACCTTAAAACCTATTTTATTAACCTCTCGTGTCTGATTTGCTCTTCGATTTAATCCCAATTTAGGAAGTAAGGAACTATAGCTCATACTGCTAGCAGAAAAGGGCATGAAACCCATGGGCGTGGTTGAAAGAGAATTGGACCTTAAAGGATCTGTCTCAGTACCATAAAACACCAACGACCATCGCTTCAGTATGCCTACAAATGAGTCAACAATAAGCAACATGCCCAAAAAAAACTGAAAATAAATTATTAAATAATTACAGACCAGGTTGTACGGCAACCTTGGTGCCTGCATTAATGATTGTTAAGCGCCATCTTCCAGCTGGCCTTTCTCCCCAAAAATGCACGCTTAAAAATGGCCAGTCTTCAAACGTCGATTTATACATATCTCGAGGCCGTGGGAACAGTAATGTTGAGCTAAAATTATTAAGTAGCTCATAGTTATAGACATGATGAAATGAATGTGCTATCTTGTAGTGAGCAATTCATACCTTGTCCCAAAAGGTGACTGAAGTATTATTCGCAAGTTTCCACGGGGGCTAAAATTTAAACTAATCTTGGCTTGCACATGTTCCAAGTAGTTCACAGCTCGATGAGTATCAAAACACCCGTCTGTGTCTAAATAGAATTCTACACTGGCGCCGAAATCATTTGGAATCATTCTGAAAATTAATGTAAGAAAATTAATGTAAAGTTTCCTGCAGGTAATATGATTTTAAATAAATATGTAATAATCGGAAACTACCTCTCCATACTATCAGGTGGCATCTCACATATATTCTGAGGAGGTACCTGCCTCCACTGTTCAGCCAATTCTGTCATAGCTCCTGCATCCATTAATCCATAGCCAAATTTGTGACTAACTGAAAAATATCGATTTTGAGACGTCTTCACATTTTTACTTGGATTAATGACATCATATATTCATGCAATATACTATGCTTCGCCGTTTTATATTTGTATCATGTACACACAAAAATTAAAAAATAAGGATCACATTTATAAATATGTAATATTTAAGTGCTATAATCAATTTTAAATAATCAATAAATTAAAAATTATACTAAATGTACTTTATGAATTGTTGTTTTTTGCAACTACTTTGTACTGCCATAAATGAAACCGTTATACATTAGCTCAACATGTGTTAGAAAAGTTATATAAATAGTGAATTAAAGATTCAGATGTGTTACCTTTTCTATTCACACCATTGGTAATCCAACCATCCTTCTCCAAGGGGGCAGATTTTGATGTTAGAACTACAAGATATTGCATATCTCTCCAAGTTAGATTTGGGCTAAATAAAATTGAAACATGATGACTATGGTATTTTAAAATAAACAATCAGTGACACTCGAAGCAGCAATCTTGTTACTTTAATTTCAACTTCATAAATTCAACTTGTTTTAAAAAGAAACATCAAATTTAAATGATGCTACCACAATTTTTCGTAATCAATTGCAACAGAAACAAAATGTCAAAACCTTACTTCGCTTCTATTGCCAATGCACATATCGCTGCTGCAATAGGAGCAGACGCCGATGTACCAGTGTGCTCTTTTGTGCACATCTGCTCACCGTTTAAGGCCATGTCGACGGTAACCTAAAGTCAAACTTTGTCACATACTATGCAAACTCGTAAATTCCAAAATAATTAGACAATTCCATCCCTATACATACCACACTTTGATCTTGACCAGGAGTCCCACTGCTATATGTGGTTGCTAGTGTTGATGAGCATTCTTCAAGGTACCATGGTTTTTGCCCGTGTTGTGTTGCACTACTGATTGAAAGGGTATAAATGCTATTTGTATAGCCATCACAGTTACAATTGTCTTCATGCCGACCTCCATTACCAGATGCCCACACAAATATGGATCCTTTTCCTTGCCTCCCCTAAATAAAACATTAAACAGTGAGCTGGTTGAAATCCTGGCAAAATCAGTTTATAAGACACTTCAAGATTTTTAAAAAATTAAAGAAATCCTCCTAAAAATCACTGTCCCGAGGGCCGATCTATCGAGTGACTTTGATCCATTAGTTCGCTGTTTTTGGCTAAAATTGTCACAGCACACCACACACATTTATTCAGACACATAACGATAAGGTTTTCCCCATAATTACCTTATTAACACCATCAACAAAAGCTTGTTTGGCTAGGGTCCCTGGGCCATCCACTGTTTTTCCATCATCTTCTGGTCCCCAACTAGCACTATATATATCTACATGCCCTGGGTTGTGACTGAGGGCACGAGCTTCAACTGCATCATTCACCGTTCCATCCAACATACGCACTCCTAGAATTAAAAATTGATCATATCATTAACAAACAAGTTTTGGCAAAATCACATTAAACCATCAGAACGTCGTTACCAGAAAACGTCGTTAACTAACCTCCGATACTAGCGTTATAAGCAATGCCTACCCCACAGATGCCATTATAAGCAGTGGCGGCTACTTCACCCGCACATCGGGTTCCATGCCTATAGATTAAATTTGTGAGAATTAAATTAGTGAATAAATAAAAAAATGTATCAACGCATACAATATAATGCTTCCTTACTTGTTGTCACCATTATCTTGAGGCATAGGATCATCATCATTTCCATTGATATCAGTACTGGCATAACGGTCCTTAATTATTTTTTTTTTGGAAAAGCAGATTTTTAAGATATTTCAACACGGTAATCATTGCAATTATCACCATCAACCCAAGTATCTCCATGAACTCACATAATTGAGAATAAGATCTGGATGGTTGGTTTGAATGCCATCATCTAGGATAGACACAACTACTCCTCTACCAGTGTAGCCGTTTTGCCACGCTTTCACTACATTCATATCGTTTCCTCCAGCTGCGCCACCATGCTATATTAGAAAATGTTGATTTATACATATATTACTTGGAAGTTTTTAGAAAAAAAATGGATTCAGTTGCGAAAACCTTTCAGCTGATTTAGATGCTAACTTGCATATTTTAAAAGCTGCATGTAAAGTAGTTGTCATTTTTCAAAGTCTAAGCCTATCTGAATTGTGCCTTTTAAATGAACACACAAGCATTTAAATTGTATTATGTATATTAATTATATACCACGCTTTATGCCAGTGTTTTTCAACCAATTTCAACTTATATGGCAAACTCAACGTTTTTTAAAGGTTAAACGTTTTGAATAATGTAACATGTTCTATGATGGATACTTGTAATGTTTTCAATTTACAAACAGTACATTTTTTGCTCTCACACAAATTTTTGGATCATACATGGAATGGAGACCCTTTATATGGCACATCGTTTGAAAAACACTTGCAAATGAACTACACAATAAGCATTTCGCTTAGCGTAAAACGCATAAACTGACCAAGTTTTTTAAAATAGAAACTTGATAGATAAAAAATTCTACCCACCAGATACCACTGCTCGTTGTATAAAGGATCAGGAAAGTTATAAGCTGTCGACGCATAAGGCAAAAATTGACTGCGTAAATACGAAGAAGACGACAGTGGGAAATTCCGAAAGTCCTCGAAGATATCTCGCTTTCGCCTTTTTAATTCTATTTGTTGTTGAAACCAGCTAACCTGCAACAAGGAAAGCATATATTTAAAAAACATTGCATTTTCATTAAAAATATGCAGTATTATACATCTATGAACTGCAATATAACATGACAATCTAATGGAAATGGGCTTGTACATAGTAAATCAAAGTTTTCTTTCATTGGTTAATGTTCTTTTTAAATTCATACTAGGAAACATTCCAAATTGGTAATTATATTTATAATTAAGCCACAAAAGACAGTTCCAAATAACGGATAAAGCTGAATAAAGCTTAATGCATTGTTTTTGTATTCACATGTGCTCTACATTAAAACACCAACGTATTTCCTTATGGTTAGTAGTGAATGAAGTTCAATGAACAATGTGGAGAATGAAAGAAAAGTGCACGTTACTTCTAGAAAACTACTTTTGAATAATATGTACATGTAAGGAAAACCCTTTCTCCTACAAAGCAGCTCCATGTCAATGTTTTCGTGGGAATGAAACTTTCTCAAATAGTAACCACCTACACAGTATTTTCTACATAACATATGTGATGATCGCAGCTCCAAAACACTATTACCAGCTGCAACGCATATCATTTTCCAAAAATGTACCAGATTTTGATTAATAGTTCATATTTTAATTGTGCAGGCGTCAGACTTGAATCCATACAAAAAAACAAAAAAAATTGCATGACCTAAATAATCCACTCGTATAAGAACAAGTTATGGAAGATGATGATACATGAGTAAATTTCGTATGCATATATTTCCAGAAACATGTTCCAAAAGTTAAGTTTAACAACCAATATTGCAGTGTTGAGAATACAAAGAAGATGATTAATCAAATACAATTTTTTATGAATAATATAATCAATAAAATAATTGTAGCCAAAAGGATTTCACTATCTGAAAACAGATTCTTATAAAATTTATATAAATGGACATGTAGAGTGAGAACTAGCATCAATCTTATCCAAATCGGTTTTTTAGTTTTGGATGAAATCCATTCTGTGACTGCAGCTACCTATAACTATTTCCCTCTTGACAACCAGCAAAACGGATTTGCAATGACGAAAGAACTTTAGTTAGCACGGATTTCAAACGCATCAATCTACTGATTGGAGAGCTAATTATCCTATGACAATTACCTGCATAAGTAATAATGCATTTAAATGCAATTGTATAGAATTACGAATCATTATGCGTATGTAAAGTACGTAAAGTAAATAGAGTAGCCTACAGGCATATACTATATAGTATCTAGGAATATGATCAAGAATTGCATTAGAGAAGATATCGGCGGGAAGGAGATGTATAATTTGTCAGTTTGGCTATGTCATTATACGAATATTATATTCCGCCGCAACATCAAATGTAGAAATGCACAATACGTTTTATTTCTTATAATTCAGCAGTGGGAAGTAAAAGAGGGATGGGCATATGTATTGGAGGGGTTTTCATGCTAGGTTCATGTAAAAAGGCATCTAGGTAATACACATACAGCGCAATTCCAGGAGATCGATTTTTCGCATATCGGAATGTTGTTTAAATCCTCGCATGACAAACCTCAATTTTCGATAGTGCATTGAAAAGCGAAAATTGCTTTCAACGGCAGTGCATGATATCCATTGTGGTGAAATTCTTTACTCCAGCAAATGTGCAACTTACTCAACCAATGGCCTTGCAATTAATTAATGGGTAATTGAGAATGCACGTGAAGCTATAGGATAAAACTGAATGCATGTAAACTGCACATCCTCCATTATATTGCCTTCCAACTAATTTAATATATAGTATATGTTGCGGCGGAATGTAATATTCGTATAATGACATAGCCAAACTGACAAATTATATATCTATAGTTGCTCTTACATTCCAGGATGCTGCCAAAAAAAAAAAAAAAAAAAAAAAAAAAAAAAAAACACCCACCCACTCACAATAAAAATGTAATTGAAAAAAGGATTCATACACGAATTATTAGAATAAGCACATTTAACATCATCTTTTTAGACTGGGAAGTCTGACATTTGAGGAGCCATTTGTCAGGTATAAGCTTTCAAATTATGTAATTAAAAAAGTATTTGTAACATTTAATTGCAAGATATTAGACAGCTGTTGACTAAAATTTAATTTCAAAATGTAGCCATGTGATCAGCAGTTCTTTGTTGCTTTCGATGTAATGGGTGGGGGGGGGGACTGCAAGCAACTGACTGAACTGACAGTAAACTGAGAAGACAAAAACGCTGTACAGAACAAATTAATCCAGAAAGTTGTATGGTCGGTGAAATTAATTTCGTCAGAAGGCAAGTCATCCAGACAGACTAACCATTTTAAATGTCAGCAGCGTGCCAATCATAGAATGGAGAAAACCAGCAATTGGGTAATTCATTTCAAGATACCGTCCTAATCAAATTACAAATTAATAGTTGCATTTCGGGGAATGAGCAGGGCAGTGGTTTTCGGCAGACGTTCGTCGCTAATAAGAGTGTAATCAAGTGATGACGACAGCCAGACGCAATCATACGGAAAAAGAGTTATTCGATTGAATTACGGCTACATAACCAGGATTAACACAGGGACTATAACACAGAACAAGAGTGGGCTTTCCCAAATATTGATTTCTTAAGTGCGTTGGCTAATTGCAGATTTTCCCCACGATAAAGTACTACAAGAAACAGCAATCTCAGTAACGCCTAAAATGTGTTGACTGAAATTACAACTACAGAACTTCACAGTATGATATAATCAAAAAGGCCATCCAGTTTGTTCAAATGAATAAAACCAAGAAACAAGCAGTTATCCCTATCAACGTCTATAACAACTTAGTGCCTCAGTATATCTCAGAATGAGTCAGACAAAAAAAAAAAAAAAAAAAAAAAAAATGAAAATTAACTCGAAGTCACTGTAATAAGGAAGGGTTAGTTCCACTATCTAATTGCTCACTTATATTCAAACATAGGCTATCATTTTTTAATGAAAATTGTGCCATAATTAAATTTATAATCATATTACATTGACGTCACTGGAATAAGGGGTTCCGCTTGAAATCAGTTTGGTCACTTACTTATACATTCAAACAAACGCTATCATTTTTTACAGAAAATTGTGTCTTGGATTTTTTATATACAGGAAGGAATATAAAATGTGGCTTGACGTCTTCGAAATTAGGGTTAATTACGAAATACAGTGATTTTATATCTCAAATCAAACTATAGATAATTTTAAAAAAATATGCAAAGGGTACATGAAATCCAATACGATTGTAAGCACTTATTAAATGAATACCTGCACAATCGACTGAGATGTTAGAACATTTTGTACTGTCAGGTCAGGACCAGGTTCCAACATCCAACGTACCTGCACATATTACAAAGAAAATGCATACTAACTTCAGGTTCACTTTCCAGCAGTGAGTGATGGTCTGGACTATGAGATATTGACCTCTTTGCTATCCGATGATGTTCAAATAGATAGTAACCTTTTAAAGTGCCAATCTGAAAAAAGAAGAAAAAAGAAATGAAAATATGTACAGTGAATCAAGAAGATTAACACTTTTCAAATTATCTGCATTGTCTTAGTACAAGAAATTAATAGCAAGAATGAAGCTGAGATGATTTCAATATTCTGTAGCTAAACTCCGCACAAGTATTGCATAGACAAAAATGGCATCATATTTAATATCATTTGACACCTTTTATAATTGCTCAATACGTATTTTGAAACTTTAAATATGAGTGCTTCTAACATTCACCGTTTTCATATTATCTCCAATACTTGCACATCTGGACACATTTCATAAGAATGTTAATTCTTAAAGAAAAACTACACCATATTTTACAGTACAATACGCAGATAATTCGAATACAGCTACTTTTATTTCTGTATCTCGATTACTAACTACATTTCTTGAGATGTTATTTCAGCAACAGATACGATTCCGGAAAATAGTAAGTATTGCATATCAGGATGCAGTATAATTTTAAAATAATTCCAATTATGATGATCACAAATACAAAACTTATAAAATAAAAATGAACCAAAAAAAGAACAATACACAGAATTAAGGCAACAGTACGTGAAAAATGCTACATTAACACGAAGAAGCCGCATGGTATATAGTAATCTACATGTGTGTCTACATGATATACTAACAATTAGGCTACATTCACTCCATGTTGTGGTAATAAAGTTTCTGTGTGCTAAGTTTTCAGATTGCCAAGGATGTATTTAGGCATCTTACGATAATCTTAAATTGGCATATGCAGCAATTAATGCAGCGTATTTTTTGTGTTAATAATCAGGGTTGATAATTATATTTTATTATAATTTTAAGACCTCAACAGACAGTGTACACACATGAAGGATTAATCAATTGTCACCACGTGTTTTCCCCCTTTTACGAGCTATAAAAGCATTAATATATATATAGGATTAGAGTTATCGAGAAATCACTCACTAGAAGCAACCCAAATCTGGATTTTTCCTACCAACCATCTGTAATAGACGCAGATATATGCTGTTATCTATGTACGTGTAACTCAAGGCTAAACAGTTAGTCACGAAATACACGACTTGAACATAAGGCATATGCACCATAGAAGTTTGAGGGTTTGACTGTTAGGCACGTACTTGATTAAAGTTTTACCAACGTGGAGCGTACGTTTTTCCTTAGAATATAAATTTATCGAGGAAATATTGCGGAGATTTTAAAATTTAAACAGTTAGCCCTCAGGAGATAGGAAGGAAAGGGTTGGAAGCCCCTTTTCCACGAAGGGTACACCAAGGTCTTGCTATAGGAATAAATAAATAAAACAAACGCCTGGCTATTCAATTAGTTCAAACGGCATAGCATGCAATTTGCCAGTTGTGCATCTATGTTTCTCTACAGCAAATGTGATGAGATCATTAGCATATGGATGCATGCATGCGAAACCAGCATTTTTGACACGAATAATACATCCCAAGGGTACTGGTCTCAAAACGACAATCTAACATTGCCACTCAGATGGAATTGTATAAAACGTGGAGCTTAGAATCCCTCTTGCACAATATCTGCACTCACAATAAAATGAAAATAAGTTGGCACCCTTTTGCATCTCTAAAGATGAATATTAAAAGCACAATTTTAACATACCTATAAAAATGTCAGAAATTACTTTTGTTTTAATGTAATAATTTCGCTGCACATTTCAGCCGATTTGGATAGAATTTATACAATTGGGTTTTCAGCTAGGCTGAAATCTGTATATCCGATGATCACACCACAGTATATTTTTGCCAAGAATATGTTTTTTTGATGCCGATCATGAATCACTCGGTGATTTCGTGGTTGACATAACTGTTGGGTGTGTGTTTACAATATTTTCATTTATAAATTCAGAGAGATGACAAACTAATTGGTGCGTGTTTTTCAAGCATCGGGTGGGTATCCAAACAGAATAATTAACTCGCGTGAATTCATCAACGTACTGCATTTCAAGTTTCTAGCTCTATAACTTTCGTGACTTGCAGTCATAATGTTTCGGTATAATTACAGGGACATATGGGCTGGTGTTTTTTTTTTTTTTTTTTTTTTTTTTTTTGTTGAATGTGTGGCAAAATGGCATATTTTTTTTGGATATCACGCTTTTGTTCGCTTTACTGCGCTCTTTGAATTTAGTTTCTTTTCATGTTATTGGGGTAAAACGTGCTTGTCAATAAAATAGAACAGCATCCATGTGTAAGAGAAGAAAAAAAGCGATTAAATGTGCTAACCGGTGTGCATAGAGGTTCATGTATCGTGCATAACTTTATTTAAACGGATCGATAAAGTAGATTATATTATAGATCAATATTTGAAATGCTGGAAAAGCGACATTTAATAATCTTATTCGTCACGTACGAGATTTTTCAGAAGGTATTTCTATTAAATTGGTGCAAGATGTTCTCTTAGCCATCCCGCTTAACGACGCATCATCGTAATGTTAAAAGGTTTCATAATACCGACATTAATTAATCTTATAAACATTTACCTTGTCATAAGTCCCCCTTATATCATATTTGGAAACCAATCAACGTCAGAAAAGTCTGCGTAAATACAGATTTGATTTCGTTTGCAAATAAGCCAATTAATAGAGCAACATGTGCAAATGGCTTAATGACCGTCATTATACAATTGCATATCAAAGTCAGTTCCATGTATTTTTAGCTTAAATATAGAGTATGCAACGACAACAATGCATAACGAGGATTAAATAAACAGGTTTTACCTAATCAAAACAAGAGTTACGATAGTAGTGTTATTCATTAAAAATAAAACAGCTGGGATACAACCAATTTAAAAAAAAAAATCAATGTTAATGTAATCAATGCTATAAATCTAAGTTTTAATTATCGCTGCAATAATCACCGTAAGAATTTGCAAATTAGTGAATGCTTTCAGGAGACACATTTTATTGGCGAACATTACAAACCGCTGTAGGACTGAAATGCAGCAGTTAAAATTTTAATGAAATTTAGGAAGACTAGTAAATTAAGTCTTCTCCAAATGGTTGCTGAAAGTGTTTTGCTTTTAAGAGAATAGGCTCTAAACTTGGTCAAAATGTTTTGCTTAAACAACCCTACTTTACAGCTTTTAAGATTTCTTTCTAGATATTAAACATTTTAATCCCAACGAAACATTAATTAAAGACTTTGAGCGATTACATCATGCCCTACTAAATATCATGGAACTTAGCTTACAAACAGTCCAAAACATGCATAAAGGTGAGCAATATTTACGGCTTACGCGCTTTATTAGCCAGATATGCCAAAAGATAACTTGCAATTCAACCACCCCTTTCATACATTACTATGTATGAGAAGTTGACAACTTGATAATTTGTCCCTGGACAATTAAAATAAATTGTATTAATTTAGTAGTATATAGTGACGACACAAGCCATTTTAGTGAAACAATCATCCATTCAAACAATTGGATATATCAAAAAGTACTAGAAATTAGTTAACGTTTCTATCCGGATATAGTACTAGACATATTGGTTTCTATGCAATTTACTTCAATAGTCTATAAACTTTTCTTGCATATCGTTAATGTTCGTCTATCAATACTAAAAAAGAGGCTATCACCCGTTTCAATTAAGTGCACGCAGAGAAAACTATAAAAGTGGGTCATTGAAAGAAATTCGTTCACTGCCCTGTAAGAACTACTTAAAATTGGGAATTCGATGCATACCTACTGTGTTTAGGAAACATATGACGGAAAAAGCGACACTTGGCAGTACTTTCACGCCTCAATTAAACATTTTTATGGCCAGTTTTACTATTTTCTAATCTGGATTAAAATTTCAAATTCAAATTCCTTTCAAATTCAATTTCATCACAGCATTCCTTTTTTTAAGTAGATCATTGTTATTGCAGCAGAAAATTCTTAATCAAATTTCCTGTGCGTGTTTAGATTACATTTCAATTTTTAAGCTTTTCTGGATTTCTGGGAAAAAAAAACATTTTTATGAAATTTAAGCAGAAAGCTAGACCAGAGAGGCAAGACATCTAATACTGCACGTCAAACACAGCTTAATTTCCTAGCTAAGTATCTGTCACACTATTTATCTTTTTAACAGTGTGGCCAGCAGCATAGGAAGTGCGTTGGCAATTGTAATTATATTGCTACAGTGGATATTTCATATAAAAAAATAAGTTGTTTAGCCTTAGTAACACTTAACCACAAGCCGTAAAAAAACTAAAACCGTTTTTTAAGAGTTCAATGGCACGCCTGTTTTACTCAAGACATGATGGTGAAATTAATCTGGCCGACAGTAATATAAAAAAAACTTGATTCATTGAACGGTAGCAATACTGGAATATAAAATTGGGTCAGTATTCTGCAATTTAGAAGTTAATTCCAGACTTTCCTTGACTTTCAATTTTTATAGGTTATTAACCAGTACCAAAAAATCACTGGAGATTAACCATGCCTAAAACCTTAATTATACTGGCTGTGCAACCCGATAGTCAACACTTTACCATGGTGATGTGATGTCACCATCTGACAGCACTACCCTGGCACAATACCTTCAGAAACAAATGGCCAAGAAAACGTATACGCTATACACAACTAAAAATGGAAGTATGAGCGTTTCCTTAGCTGCTATTTCTGTGTGCAATTACAACGAACCTAGGATGCAAAGTCAGATTGTTCCACGATATATATATTTGTTTCAAAAGTAGCTGCAAGGTGATGTGTTGCTACTTGTATTGCATTATTGCTCAAAATATCACGACGACATGGCCATGTAATGTGGAGGAAACAAGCGTCCTTAATTTCCTGCCAATTTGCTGTAAAATGTCAAAACACCTAATCTTCTGGGAAATTTATTTTATAAAGAAAAAACACGTGTGCCTTACACGTGAATTTCAACGAAGCGATGTTCACTAAACCATAATCCCATCTTTGTTTCTAAGGCAAATAAACAGTAGCCAAACATAGCTAGCATGCGTCAATTAACCATTGTTGGAAATACACTATCCATCATTCATTTCCAGGCTATTTAATAAATCCGCACAAAGCCAGCAAGCAAACCATATTACGCATTATTTTAGCAAGAGGGTGGTCTGCCAATTTCGACTTCAAGAGCGCCTAACCAAAACCAAAATTGGCCTGTGCAAAATCAATCCAAAGTTTTGTTCCCTTCGCTTGTTTATGCGGTACCTAAATGGGAAATGAAATCATTATTTTCACTTTACTGTTAAACACAACGTGGGCTACTCCCCGTGGCGGATGACTGCACTATCTGGCAGTCCTATAATCGTTGTCATGGATAAAGTTTCGACCTGGTTTTATAGGTGGTAGCTATGCATGCATGGAAGAAGGAACACAGGTGTGTAATAGATTTAGTCGGCTTAACGTTATTTACCCTATGATGAATAAAAGGAAATTCAGATTTATATAGATGGCACAAATTCACCACAGCCGGAGATTTGGTAATAACTGTGCATGTAAAGTGTAGCATTAGTTAAACCGTGGTTATCCTAATCCGAGGAGCTTTATAATAATAATCAAAATTTAAATAAACGTGCTAGGTAGGTCTGTTTTGACGTCGAATGCCTTGGCAACGCAGTTCCACAATATTGATTGTTGAAAATGGTAAGGCATGTACATAAACGTATAGAATAAAAAAAAAAAACAGGCGAGTCATTTCAACCATGTTTTTGTTATGTTTTTTCAGTCTAGCAAATACCTGTACATCATAATAATGCCAAGCAACCTATAACTAAACAACAAACAAACATGAAAGGGAGTTAGTGAAGAGTATAAGCTGTAAAACTAGGCAATCTTAATTAGGTTATTTGTTTTATAGGCACGAAAAAACGTGATAATTTTTTTTTTATAAAAACCGAGTACTGACCGCATCATATTCGGAAACGTGTAATAACGAAGATATTGCACTCCATCATCGCATTAGCCGGCACTTATATTACTCCGAAAGGGAAAACCGCCAAATATAGTATTTAACGAATAAATTGCATAGTATACATGAACGTTAAATGTGTGCAAGAAATTTAGTGCATGCTGCAATTTTCTGCCTCAGGTATTTATTTTCTTAACACAAAATAATTCGGGGGAAAACCCCACAACATTATAGAAAGCATGACGTGGAATATCTTCGTGAGTGTATATGTAAATATGAATTAAAACTTTCGGGTGTCTACAACTTTACTGAATAGATTGTATTATTTTTGGAGGAAATAATCGAGCACATGTTGAAATTAACTATAGGACTTGTCGATGTAAAAAAGCAGTTCTTCTTGGCATATGTAATAAGCATGAAATGACATAGTAACGGTTTCAACGAAAGTGCAAATAAAACATATAGGTCACCAGGTACGACTTTGTTTTACAAAAAAACAATATTTATATTTTCGATTGTAGCAGCTAAATGGTAATTGCATTATCCTAAATTAAAAACGAAAGTGACAAGCCGGTTAGTTGCAAGGGAAAGCTTTCCAACCTTAATATAGTTGAAAATATGTTTGAAATCTATAGTTGAAACTTGAAAATCAAAGACATTTAAATAAGAATTATTGTTGAAATAAGACGGTATCTATATAGTTCTCGCGAGGAAGTCATGAAAAGTGAAACCAGCACATGCATATTTCAAACGAACTGACTAAAATATATGGTTGCAATATGATAAACCCAACTATATTGTGAACATGATCGATTGCTCGATGCCATACCTATACGTTAAGGATGCCATAGCATGTTATAACATTTATAACCAATAATCTAACGTGAATTTAAAAAAAATAATATTAATAATTGGAGCAGTTGATGTTTCCAAGACTGGTTTTTTACATTTTTTATAAATACTACATTACCAGTCAGTCTACTGAGAATTTGTCGGCATAACATTATTTTTTCGAGGCAGTCATTGAGGGTGTGGCATAGGAAAACAACTGTTATAGCGCAGTGGTTTTATCTTAGGTGAAACAAGGCATGAACTTGGTCATTCACTCGTAATAATAAATACAGTTGATAGTTCTGCATGATGCATGACACCCTTTTACACTCGGTTTTCTCTTTTATAAATCGTATATAGCGTGCTTACTATCCAGTCAGGAACATGCTCAAGAACTACTACATTTCTTCTATACTTAATCGCCTAGTTGCGGACGTGTTCATCAAGTGCTTTCACCTTTTCAGAATATGGGGGAATTACCACTTGCCGACCTAAATAACGGAAACAGACCAATCATTGTGCGGAGGTAAAGGTGCAGGTCCACCGCTCAATTATCCTCGTGATTATCAATATACTATTAAAATTATGATAATAAGCTAATTAGTGTAAGTGATAAAAGTTATAAGATAAGGTAGAAGACACTGAAAAAAAAGCTAATGCCATCTATAAATGATGCATCTTGTTATGATGCACATGCTAACAACTATTGTTGTCAGTCTGTTTTGGGCATAAAAAAACAAGTAGAAAAGCTTCCTTATTTAAAGCAATCAGGCAATAATGCTTCTTTTTCTTTATATTTAAGTAGAGTACATTAAGTGCAATTTACATAACTAATGTACCCAATTACTTTAACAGGGAAGTTATTATCGTTATAGTAATGATTTAAGTTTTAATATTATGCAATAATATAAAATATTATTAAGTTTAGATTATTCATGTAAAACTTATTACGTAAGCGAGGCGTTTTTTTTTTATTCCCTAACGAACACAAAAATATGTGAGATAAGAGAAGTGTAGAATAACCCTTCTTTTTATATCAATAATAAATGAACGCTCTCAAGTCCACCAAGTACGAGGCTTAAAAATAATGAAACTGAAGCCTGCAACTGTTTTTTCAAGGCACAAAGGCTGGGTTTCAATTGCATTTATCTTGATTTGCTCAAAATGCTACAATTTGTCCATTGAGAGAGATCAGTAACCAGTCTTATGATCGCGCTATCAGAAACTGCATGGGAAGTAATTTCAAATTAAATTACAGATTATGGTACATTGCACTCGTTGAACAAATTACAAATTAACGGCTTTGCTAAAGTCCCTATTTAGAATGGCGATTAATAATGGAAATGAGCATACGTGGTAGGTACAGTATATGTAGCCGGAATGTGGATGTAAATCACTTTCCCACGATTGCATACATTTTCAACAATAAAATGTAGTTTATTCAATGCATTGAATACCAATAATATAGAGGTGAAAGTGCAGTGGCGTAGCTACAGGTTTTGTCACCCGGGGCGGAATCTGAGTTTGCCGCCTCCCCCCTTCCTTCCTTCCTCCATATGTACCATAACAAAATTGAGAAAAATCTCGTTTTTACCATGGCAAAATTTAGAAAAATGTCGTTTTTAATGTAGAAAACTGGCGTTTTTACCATGGCAAAATTTAGAAAAATTTCGTTTTTAACGTAGAAAAATTGCGTTTTTAATGTAGAAAAATTG
>JAQGBW010002125.1:0-21320 GCA_034698625.1 Julus scanicus
TTAGGTTGGGTTAGCTTAGGTTAGGTTAGAATGGGAGCCATCGGTTGAGGTAGTCTAGGATAATACGTAAGTACCAAGATTATTTTTAAACGCCAAAGTTGATAAAGCATTAAATTATCGTGATTAATGACTAGTATTTTTGTAAGATTGATGAACAGTGCAACGGATTCAGAAAGGTGGAACAAAGAACATGTTTAATATGGAATAATTTTAACTCGTAGAATCTATGGGCTCCACAGAATTTTGGCGCCAGTTATTAATAATTAAGGTTATCCAGGTGGGAAAATTATATAGAACCAAATATGCCATAAGGTGTCGCATCAATGTCCAAATATGATTTTTCCACATATGTTTGGGAACATGTTTGGCCATGGAGTTTCATGTCGATGTATGGTAGAAAAAGTGAATGTCACCACATGATTAAACATGTCAATTCCCATATATATGGTGTAAACCAATTTTGGAAATTACCCTGGTGGAAAATTATACCATAGTAGGGTCATATTATGTATGTCCCATATATGACGTTTTATGTTCTTACTAAAATTTAAGATTTTTTAAGGAAAATGTTCGAGTTTAAAACTGGTTTGGATTACGACAAAAAGTATCCATTTAATCGCATTATAGACTAATTAAGCATAAGTCCGATAAAACTAAATGATAAAGAATCTACGTGTGGGGAAAACCTTGTATTAAAGCCCACACAAAGGATTGACAACTGCTATTAGTAATAATACATTAATTAGCGTCACTCAGAAAGGACAAATAAAAATATGAAATAGCCACATGACCAGGTGACTTCGATTTAGGTAACCAAGCAAGTTGTCACTGAACAGCAAAATCTTTTTTTTTTTAAAGTCAACCCACTATTGAGAAACACCTTGCTGACCCGCTCTTAAGTCAAGGATGATATGAAAAGGATAACATTTAAAACAACTTAACATTTTCCAGAAAAAAATATCGTTTCCATACAAGCAATTATGCCGGAAACACGCAGAATATGTGCCATAAATATTAATAAGACACACAAATCCGTTTAGATAAGAGGCACAAGACTATAATTTCCAAATTTTTCAAAATTTCAAAATTGGTTAACTTTTTTGTGGGACTATTTTCACTGGAAATTATACTACATTTTGATTCCAATCTTTAAAAAAAAATCTTAAAATTTATTAAGACACTAGTTTCAAACTGAATATACGATCTTGATTTATACATGTTTTGGCCAATTTCAAGATAAGGTGGCGCAGATACAATCAACAAGTATTTCGGTTGTTGTCCAATTACTGAAAGGATTTTCAGAGGAGCCGTTTCAATGCCCACCACAAGTGGATGATGGTCGAATTTAAATTGAATGATTATTTTCAAACGTATATGAATAATTCAAATAATGTTAAAAATGGGTGGCCATTTTCAATTGAAGGTAACCTCATGTATACGCCTGAGTAATATCATTGGTGCAGGAGTGATTATTTTGTAAAAATAAGTAACAAATTAAATGGAAACGTTGCATTAAATGTAGTGTTTTTTATTAGCTTAATATCATTTTCTGCTTTTTTGTTTTGGGGGTAAATTTCCTCATTAAATACAGCATTATGTAAGCATGTGATATTAGTTCATATCTTTAATAACATTTTAAATTGCATCAAAATTAATTCAAAAATATTTGTGATATTAATGACAAACACCTTATTTTAAATAGGTTATTGAACTTTGAGGAACCAACTTAAATGATGATCTGCCCTTCAAATTACCAAGAAAATGCTTTTTGTGCAATTCAGAATAAAGTGAGTGACCTAAAACCGCAGAAATGGTAGGTTAAGTTGCATTTTCCCACAAAAACAAAACGAAAAAACATACATTTAGCTCTGTCAAATTACTATAATTTTCTCTCGCAATGCATCACTGAATGGCAACGTGAATGCAGAGACCACATTTCATGTATTTATACTGCGACTTTCAAAACAAACAATACTCCCTAAAGACCTATAGGTTTATATACTTCGAATAATTAAAGTATACTAGCAAGTCAAATTAACACAATTCTGAGAAATTGTGGTTAGCAATTACAACGCTATACAAGATTAACTAATTAACAGAGCCAAAAACTAAGTTAAATGCACACAAATGTGGTTTTGGGGGAATTGTTTTCGAAGAATTGTCTATAGCAGAAAACTGCACTAATCAGAATAGACCAAAAAGTGGGGTTTGCCTATGCTTGTACACAAGACAAGTAATCATTGAGTAGGAAAAAAAAGCCTATAATGACGACCTGCAACCAATTCCTGATTGGATTGCACGTTAAGCTGGGCATTTCTCCTGAGGTAAACTTTCCACCCTTAAAAGCCATTCGAATTTTATCGAAAACAACACTTAGGCAATCTAATCACGGAGCAGAAAATGACAGGTTATTAATCATATCTATGAAAAATGTCACTCGGACATAGGAGGGAGGCCAGAATGGCCAACAGGGTAAGTCGGCTTGACCAACAGGCTCAAACTCATTAAAAAAACTTACCTTCGGGGACCCCCCCTTTTTGGTTCCCCTCGCCAAGACTGGTTCTGAGGATCCCCCACATCTCCTCAAGCTCATATCTCATTGGTGTACCCAGATTCCTATAGCACATGTGCTAATAAATCAACTTATCAAAGTTTTTTTTCTCAACCAAGCACGGAAAGTTTTTAAATTTGTGCAAGACCATCAAGGTGAAAGGGGGCAGGCAGGTGAAAATACTAAGGCCAAAAAAAGGATTCATGGCACCCTTAAAAATACATGAGAGTTCGGCTAGACAAGCCACATATATTTGAAGAAAAAAAAATTAAAATTCATGGCTTCAACCATAAATTGTAGCGCAATTATTTCGCAATGAGTGAGTTGAAAGTTGCGGTGGACGGCGTCCATTTAACATTAAGAAAAATGGATACAAAAATAGCATATGCATAGATTATAAGAAGGAGTACATCTAAATACACGTGCTCGTTGTTTCAATTTGAGGAGCACTGGACTCCTGCAGGGGAAACTTATACAAATTAAAAACTTTTTTCCTGCATGGGGTCTATATATTATCTGTATGAAGAATTTTTTCTAACATCTTATACACTAATTGCAAACTATGTGCGTTAGCAATTAACAGATGAACAACTAATTTACACATACAAAGTTTGAAACAAATTCTTGGAATTTTTGCTTTGATTAATGATAAATTGATCCGGGGTATTCCAAAAAAATATCTACTTAAATCAAGCACAGACAGACGTCGACTTACGACCTATATTCGAATTATAACTTGTTCGACTTTACGACTCTTGTTTTTGTGTTATCTGTATGTATGTAAAAGAGGTGGCTGTTAACTGTTTATTTATGTAATATGTTCAGATAATAAAAATGGTATCATAATAATGTATAAAATACAGTAGGAATAACCCTGATGAAAAAAAACCATATACATATGTGTGTGTATGTATATGTTATACATGTTGAATGCTATAACTGAGCATACTTTTTATACTAATGTATATATATATGACACTGTATATGTACAATGTATATCTTCATGAATGTCCATATAATCCCTGTAATTTAATAATCATTTCATAAATCATATTTAGCTAAAATTACACTGCTGTATTTTGGGTTAAAGTTAAGACCAAGAAGTGGTAACATTGCAGTTGTATCGATAGAAAAGACTGATATTAATCTGTTGGTGTAATGAACCTTAATTTTTCAAACAGATGACAGGATTGGTTTTTATACATATATTTCAGAAATAGTTGGATTCCATTAATATATAGTAAACTTTAGAGTTCGACTCTTTATGCTTCAATGGCGTTTCAACGATAAGAAGCACATAAAAAATGTGGCGTGACAGGCCGTTTATAAGAGTCAAAAATGCATTAGCCTCAATATAAATTATTAAAATAGAAAGCTAATTTTCGTTTTGAACAAAATATTACGTGGCAAGCCATGATTTACGAACAACAACAGTTGCCGACAATGTAGAAATTAAATAACAAAAATTACAACCAATTTAAATGCATTATTGATGACATAATTTTCATAAAGATAAAAAAAAATACTAACGGAGGTGAACTTTTCTCTGAACGTCATAATTTAGTATACCAGGCTATAAGAAGAAAAAAAATTTGGCAAACTAAAAGTATTCTCAATTCAAATTGTGAAATGTAATAAACCAAATGTTTTTTTTTTAACATTTTTTTTTTATTGACAAAAAGTTAATGGTAATAACGAGTGGAGTTTAGAGGACATTTATGTTGTCATGCAAAAGCTTGTTTAGGGTCAGAAGTTAACTTGGACAAATTATAAAAACAACATGTGACATGTTGTAACCCTATACATTTAAACTCATGAGACCTTTTAGAGACTCAGCTGTTCAATCTTAATGAAATATAATCTGTCTCGAAAATATGTACATTTATGTGAATGAATCGAGCTCGGACAAGCTGAAGTAATTAAAACGATACATTCAGCTTGATAACTGCATGTTCAAAATATCTGGTAGTTCAGTCCAACAGCATGTAATAAAAAGGTCATAAATTGTCTAGACAGCATGTGATATAGATATATAAGGTGACTATAGACTACAACATGTGAAGTATATTGGGAACAAATCAAACATTAAAACATATCCTGCATAGGTAAAGATAAGCAATTGTCAGTTGCTCAACAGTTAACATTTACCATATTTATATTTAAATTGTCCAAAACTGCTAAAATACACACGTCAACCACTAACTGAAATATTTTTTTTTTACAGGTTTATAACCAAATGCTCTGCTTACATTCATATTCCTAAATGTTCACATTAAAATTCATCAAGGTTGAATAGCTGGTAATCACACTATATCTGCAGGATAAATTTACCAAGAATTTTGTTTACCTTTTTTTGTATACGTGTACCTAATTTTGTATATGGACGTTAAAGGCGACCCATATTGTCCTTGATATACTCATGCAGAGGTCCTCTAATGTCATGGTTACAGAAAACTGTTCTTAAAAGTTATACCCCCCGTGATGAACAAAACGGTGTCAGGGTTTGGGCATTAATAATTTCATTATAACTTTAGATACACAAGGTGTTAATTGTCTATAGACAAGGTTCCTATTTTTTTATAGGCCATATAGTTCCATACAAGGTGTATGGTCCTTTATAATATTTGAAGCCCTCTGCACGTGCTTTTTTCATTTACAAATGTAATTCTGGTTTAGTTTCATTAAAATTTCGCAAGTATATTCCAGGAACTTTGCTTAATCCAAGAACTTGTGAATCAACCGGGTTTATCCATTGAGATGGGTTGCAGATATGCAAATTACATGAATTAGTATGCAGTGCTGCATTTCAAAACTAGTTTACACTGAACCAGAAACTGGATAAACAATATGTAGCAAAATCAACCCACTATACAGGGCTTTTTGCAGATATATATTTGTAAATCTTGAACGTTAAATATAAGCTGTAAATGCATGCAAAACATGATACAGTTAAACGATAATTTTATACAGGGCGACTGTTCACAAAATTAGTCATTCAATGCATTTCATAAACTTTCGATAAGGAAGGTGGGTATGGACCTGTTGAATAAGGCATTAATGATTAAGTGTACAATATCGATAGCAATTAAGAAAATTAAATTATTTTTTTCTACAGCAGCTTAAAACAATAGCAAAATAGGCCTTCTACAAATCATCAAAAACGCCATCAATTAAATAAAATATTACCACAAAAGTAAAATTAAAATAAAACGATTGCAAAGCTGAGGATTTTACATTGGGATTCGCCATTTATCATTTAGCAAAAGTTGAAAAGCTTAGAAGGCAAATGATGACTAATTTTTCATGCACCCTGTATAAATCCATAAACTTGAAACAAAAATATATATATATTGTTTTGATAATTTTTCCTACCTAACAAATATGCTTCAACGCCATTGGTCCAAGAAGTCGAGGTTCTTCGGTCAGCTGTAAACCAATCGGAGAACGAAAATTTTAATTTCATTGAAAAATTGATGTTAGTGTCATTCAAAATTTGGTTAGTTTTCATTAAAAAAAATCATGTATGACAAGTTGTACCAAACGTAGGTTTATGTAATCAGCCATTTTTCCGCAGATTTTCCTGTTTAAACCGGCTTCAATGTACGATTAAAGCAATAAAACGTTGGTGCAACCCCGTCATTAAATTGGTTTTAATCTTAAAAACGTACACGTAATTGAAATTACTTTTTATAAGATAAAGCTCTAAAGTGCATAATTAGGTAGGCAGATAAATTTCAACTAATTGCTCCCATTTCTACATTAAACATGCAAGCCAAAATACACCTTCCCAATACTTACATGCGAATTAACTTGGGCTGGCATTATAAAATAGCCTCTTTTATTTTAGAGGTTACAGCTAAAGCCGGAAACGCTAATTAGGGAAAATTCAGATCCGTGCGCATGCGTACATTCACTTCCGCTGAAATTAGTATTTCCGGCTGGAGCTACCAGCCTTTCACTCGAAGGAGGCTACTGGATACCTCATCGCAAGCTGTTCTTTTATTTTAAAAGCTTAAATAAAACGAAACGTTAATCAAAAATTTAAACAAAATTCATGCACATTTTGAAGCAGAATTGAATAAGTAAGGAAACTAATAACAAAGAAAATTGTACAGAAATAAAAATTGGGATGTACGTGTATGTGAACTCTGACAATACACGTGGCATCAACTATATATGCAATTAATGTTACCAACGAATTTTGGTAACATGAAATCAAGTATAGGTCAAAGTTCACGCTGCAAATTGGCAAAACATAGAAATTAATGCAAAAAAGCAAACAACACTCATGAATTACATTACAACATTCAATTGAAAAGTTATGGAGACAAGTTGGGGATGAAATCAAGTAAACCTGAGATAGAAATTAAAGGGCAGTGCACTGATAAGTTTAAATTTCAAAGAAATGAAGAATTCTGAGAAGTTTGTAATACTTGCTCTAATAGTAGATGCCACAAATCTGAGTTTGGGGCAACCCGCCTCGCACTGAGGGAAGTGAAAATGAAAAGCTATTGGAGGCAATGGAAAACAAGGGAAATTTGGGAGGTAACTCTCGACATGCCTTCAGAGAACAAGTAAGAAAAGAGGTCTTTGGAAAGAAAAGGAGGGTAGGGGATAATGATGCAATTCAGGTGGGGGATTTTAACGTGTGGTATATAGTGAGAGAGGCTTGTTAACGAGGGGTAAGGTGAGTGGCCAACCACAGGTGAGATGACCTGTTTACCTGACGAGAAGCCCTAACCTGTTGTTTATACTCTTGTTTTCGGCAAAAGTCAATGGGAGCATCGCGCATGCGTACCTCAACATGCGCATGAAGAGGGGGCTTTTATCCCCCGTGTATTTCGAAGGGGATATGGGCATAAGGAAAGCATTATGTGAGTGTGACCACCACTAAAATGCCAAAGTTCAAAAAGAGTGAAAGGTCAGTGCTCTCTTTCGGGTCATCTGCCCTCTAACTGCCCGTTGTCCGTCTTCAGTATACAACGAAGTACAGTTGCTATTTTTTAAGAAAAGAAATCTGGTCAATCTGGTTCAATGTCCCCCTCTTTTTCACATTAACATTAGCACTAAACTACTAAGTTTATCCAACTCCTCCGAGGAAAGATGAACGCTGTCCCAAGCATCAAGTCCACATACCAGAGTTCACCTTTTCAACAACATGTATACAGTGTTCGCACCTTAAATAGCATACTGGAACACACCTGAAGTTGTGTGAGAGGGAATTCAGCTTCTGGAAAGTTTATAAACTCCAGATTCAATTTACAACAAAAATTAACTGCTATACTTAACAAGTCGATAAGGCGCTTGTTAGGGTTAAAAGAAGCAAAAGGTTGATATTAAATCTTTTTTTTTATTGCATGCATGTACTTATTTTGCCTATTAAATTACCATAATTATGTGCTGGTAAAACGTGAAGGCGTATTAATAGCATAAGCTTTCTTTTTTAAGAAAAGCATACTTTTTAACTTCACTCAATTATAATTTGAAGTAGTTTTTCTCTTGTAATTGCAGGTATACATTTGAAGTAGTTTTTCTCTTGTAATTGCAGGTATACAAGCCAAAGCTTGAGTATGGGCATCACACGTTGAATATATTATCTAAATTTTATAACAACATTTCTGTTCCGCAAAGATATCCTCATGAGGTAAAAAAGTACAAAAAGTTTGCCAGTAGGTAGCTGCATGTTTTTCAGCATACGCATAATACATACACCTGTAATATGCGTACGAATGACATATTCCATGACCAGCACATTTTTTTTCCTTTTTGCAGCCATGGCAAGTTGAAAATGCAAGTAACTTATTAGCACACACAACGGGGTTTTTAATGTAAAAAATGCCGAAAATAAGATATACAAAGATCCCTTCTCACAGCACGCATAGCAAGCTGGGACATACTGTATATATTAGCCATTGATTTAACTAAACATTCGGTGTCCTTTGAAAAACACGACGTTTATATTTTTAGCTGAAAACAGCTGTAAAAGGAGTGCATGGCAGCACGTTTTCGACAGGAGAAAAAAATGCCGAAATATAGTCAAACTATATTTTTTGCGAGAAAAATCACCAAAGTTATATTGAACACGGTTCAGTTATATTTTTCCTTAAGACCTTTATAACCAATACGCCAATTTTTTCCAAAGACCAAATTAGAAATACGAAAGTTATAAAGATTTAGCTTTCAAACATTACAATTGTACATTCTAAAAAATAATACTAAAATTTTAAGATTTGGCAAATTAATTCTAAATGAATTTGTGAAGTTATTTACTTTTATAAATAGATGCACCCAATTTTCAAATTTTGATAGATTCACTTTTAGAAGTTCTATATTGCATTATCATATTATCTATGCAGATTATAGTTAAATTTCATTAATAAGTTCATTATTTTCTACAAATTCATCAAGTTTCTTCCAGTATAAGAAAGAGTGACGTTCACTTAAGTTTCCATAAATTTCCTTCGAATTTGACAAGAAATATTGTCCAAAGTTTTGAATAGCGAATTTCAGGATGAAAAACTTCTCTGATCGATGTGGCATCTTAATCAGAAATCTCCCAAACTAATCCAAAGTTTCTCACACTCTCCACAGAAAAAAAAAAATATCCAGATATTTATTGCTGAACAAACCCACTGTGTAAACACATAAATTCAGGTAAAATAAATTGACTATACTTTATTATTTATGTTACATTCCCTTGTGAATGAATCCATGGACTTTCAGACAAGTTCCTATTTTTCCATGCATGAAAAAAAGATCCAAAAGCTCATTTCTCACAAATTGCCACTTCAAGATTGCAGATGTTTACTTATAACGTTCATACAATACAAATATTAGATTAGTATCAACAGCGAGGCTGTTATAATCCTCGAGGATATTTCCGCAGAAAAATCCATCTTTTTGGTCTTATTTTCGCAAAACTTACTTCAACACTATAAGCATGTAGGAAATTTTATGGACGCAATACCGCAGATTTCACTAATCCCCGGTTTAGATATTCCTGAAGATATTGGAGTCCCATATGGGCTGCGGCATAACAGGCAATAAAAAGATCCAAATATTTTGCTCAAAATCCCCTCAGAAGCGAGCGCTTTAGGGTAAATGACGAGCAGGGGGCCCTAGAAAAACCAAAGTATTTGTAAATGGGAAGCACCCTCGTATTTCACAGGGGGCTGTCTGCTTAGGTGCTTTATTGTTCAAAGTGTCATAGTTGAAAGTAAGCCGACCTATTGCAGGGCTTGGACAACAACGGGATGAGCCATAGGATGAAATAAACCTAGGCTAAGGGGCTGGATCTAGGTCCCCATCCCTCAGGTCAACCAAAAACTGCGACTCGTATATACGGATATCAAACCCCTTACAACCATACGAGTAACTTAACGGTCCGTAATTTTTTTTTTCATGAGCAGATTTGGTCAAACAAAGGAATTAATTTCTTAATTAGCCACCAGGGGGTAGGCAGGCATGCAAATCCCTGACAAGGTAAGACAATTTATTCTGGGGCATCTTACTTTAATCCTTTAATGCAGGGTTCAGATTTTATTAGAAACATGGTTCTAACACTTTTTTTAGTGCTTTGTTAAACAAGATTTGAATTTACTGTTAGTTTTGCATTGGTAAAATTTCATGTCCCAAAATTGTGTGATGTTCTCTGATTAAAAAGTCATTAAGGGGCCCTATATATTATTATATCTTGAATCAGGAACATATGATTAACAGTTTCATGTATAGCAGTATACAACTCAGTGCCAACTTTTCTATAATCTGAATACCCAAAGGCCAAAAATAATTCATGCTTAAGACATTACAAAGATAATTCGAATGAAAGTGCTGGGATATATTCATACACGATAATTAATGAAAGTTTTCACAGCATCCGCGTGATTAATTATATATGTTCCTAAAGCTATAATTTTGAATTATTATAAAATATGTTACTCAAATTTAATTATCCATGGCTGCCATATATGGTATTAATTTAAATTTGAGCAACATGACATATAAATTGCCATGCACATTTTGGAATTCGTTTTAATTCTGTTCAAGCAAGACATCTAATTGGTTACAGGACGAACTCTAAAAACCATAAATATCATGATAAGTGTATTTATAGTAAATATATTATAAATATGCGAATAAAATTGCGAGAATTCACTTCAAAAGGCGGCATTTCGTTCACACGGAAAATAATTAAAAGAAAGTTGCTAAAAACCACAAGGACCGTTAGTGTCAAAACGAATATACTGCAGATTTAAATAACAACACATGTTCAATTGTTGGAAAAATCAATGAACTATAAACTTTTTTTATAGATATATCACGTTACACGTGACGAGGCAAGCGTGAAAAATATAATAAAACGCAAATATTCACGTTTTTTATGCACATGTTTAATTTATAAAATACATGCAAATTATACTTTCAAGGCTTTATTAGAACAAGTTTCTGTTAAAACTTTATTTTAAAAAATCAGTTTTCTGCAGTGGCCAAATTAAATGAAATGCTACTACATTTGATGATGCTCTATACATGTTTGGAAAGTACACATTTTGAAAACATGTTTAATATGGGTTAGAAACAAGCTCGCTATTCCGGAAGTGATATTTAAGTTATTTCTGCAATCTGTATCATGCTTTTTACTTAAAAACATGTATAAATAAACATAAATCATACCTAAAACTTGTTTATTTAAGCGGATAAGAATTATGCAAATGTTACCTAGATGTTTAGTTTCAAAACACAATTTATTCATGTAATATTAACATGTGTATCGTGATGAATCAAGTATTGAACATATGTATGACTGCATGAACTGTTAATTCAAAACAAAACAAGTTGGCACTGAATTGCACGGATACATCAAACTGCTAATCATACATTTCAGATGCAAAATTATAGGGCCCTTGATGCATTTTTAATCTACAGAGATTATTTGAGAAATTGCCAATGAAAATAACCACTCATATCTACATATAGTTAGTAGAGCATTGAAATATATGGATACCAATTATATTTGACCAGATTCGAGATACAATTATAGGGCCCATGAGGCATTTTTAATCTATATTGATTTTACTTTTGATTTTGATTAACAATTGTTAAAACCTTAACCAAATGGTATTATGTATATAACCAGGACTGCTAATTCAACTTCCAGATAAATTCAAATTCAAATTATTGGCCATATATGGCCCCAAACTAATCTCGTAACTATAATGTTTATCAAATTAATTTTAAAGGGCAGAATTTGTCAAGAATGTGCAAGGGTAAAACATATATCACAAAAATCGCTTTATTGATCAAAAAACATGAAGACAGATAAGGACCAAACTAAAGTTTGTTTGTCATTGATTTTGTAAACAGAACTATATATCTGCATGCATGGTTTAGTTTATAAGACCAAATGATAACTTTTTTTTATTTTCTAAATGCCGACTTTCCCCCCAAAAAAACTATAAGAGCATATTTAGCACGGCTATAAATTTTATTAAACGGTTTAAAAAAAGACCACGTGTTTTCAATGTTTTTCTCAAAGTGCGAACTGCTGTTTGCATTTGGAGTTAAAATTTCGGTTAAAAAAATCACGTTTTCTCTCCCAAATTGGTTCCTTATGGCTTTCTCGTGCACGTGGTCCCTCCTGGCTCATCTTAATAATAACACGTCTGGACAATTTATAACAAGTTTATTGCTTGGCAACTAGGTTAAATGGGATGGAACATAGTAAATACTGTTTGAGTGTCCATGCATTTAAACTGAGATTGAACAAGTGCAACATCGGAACAAAAATGCACAAAAACCTTTTAACTTATGAGGATTTTTTAAGTAAAGCATGCAACATCGCGATTACTAAGGATTTTTTTAGTGTACGGTCTCAAGAAAGTGGCAAGAACGGGACGATTTGTAATGTGGAGAAATAACATAACTGAACTAAGAAATCTATACTGGATTTCGTTCTAAGGTAGGCCTATGCCAAAACTTTTCACACTTCATAACCATGCACTTGGTCACTTTAACCACTTTTTCGAAATGTTTTGAATATTGCTTTTCCTATCTTATATAACATGACACAGTTTTAAATTTCTACAAGTTTAGTCATAGAAACATGTGACAACGTTTATCTGGACATTATAACACATATTTACAACACAATTAATTATATTCGTGAAAATCGTCCATATGTATTATAGGAAATTACTGCAATTATAATAATGGATGCATACATGAAAATCATTTACCATGTCTTTTTTACAAGAATGTACGAATTTATCGAAGGTTTCCAGAAATGCATTGCTTTTACTTAAAATAATGTACTCAGCATAATTTTCTATTATATACACTGCTTGTTAGGATATAATACCAGGGATCTACACAAATATTGTAAAATTCTATATAATAATTTTGCAATTAGACCAGATTAAATAATTGCGAGCTTTGTGGACAAATATCTTAAATCCATAAATAATGTGATTAATTTTTCATTAAATAAGTTGGGAAACTTAATTGTGCCAAATGTCTGGTAAAGTTTTGAAATTTTTTCAACCTATAGCGACTCTACAGTTAAGAACGATGCTACATGTAAACTTATTTTATCTAAAAAGGTTAACCAGGCCAGTTTCAGGGGGAGAAAACAGGAAAAAACTGATCCTCCTCAAGGGGGTAAAAGTCATATTTCACTTAAGGTGAAAAATTCCAAAAAATACCTAACAACTTTTACAACTGATAAATAATATTTTATAACTTTCATATCCATTAAATTAGGATGGTAACCTAAGGGCAAAAACGGAGAATTTCATGAAGATCACCCACCACATAACGTAGGCAGACAAGAACAAGTATATAAAAGACCTATTTTTTGACCATCCTTGACCAACCCCAACACGGTCAGTCTACTAAATTGAATACTGGAACTATAAAACTTTTACAGCTGCCCTCTAGTGAAAATCATAAAAAACACCCGTCTAGTTTACACACGTATACTGAATTTGTAATGATGATAATTTTGGGTTACTGCACTTTATTAACAATTAATAAAATTAAGAGCTTTATTAAGTAGTGTTACAACTATTTACACAACTAGGGCGGGTTCATAGGCTGCCTGATTACACAGGTTTTGTCGTAAATTATTTTAGGATTAATGAAAAGCGAAGAGTGGCAATTCGAGAATTAATTTGGAAATTAGGGAAACAATTTTCATAATAATATCCAAATATTTCAACAATAAGCGCAATAAACATTCGAATATATATTATGAACGCATCTCTGAAATTATACAGTAATAAATTAAATTTTGTACTGCTATAAATTTCGCAAATTTAACTTTAACAAGAAACGAGTATTTTTTTTAGGTGTATAGCGACATTTTTAGCCTGTCCATAAATCTGAAATATTCAGAGTTTTTTATGCATACATGTGAAGGTTCAATTGAGTGCAAAAATGAAATTTTTGGAGACAGACAATTCTCGAGATTCCAGTGCTATTAACAAATAAACAAAAATTTTGTCGCTATGCATAGATGATGCATTACTTCTTGATAAAGGTTAATCAAAACGTTATCTTTTAAATTTTGGAAATAAATAAATTTCAGCGCCTTGAGCCACAAACTGCAAGCACGAATTCACGAATAAGCAAATAGAATATATAGGTCAAATCTAAAAGTTGATTTAAATTATTCATGATTTATCTTATTAATCATTAAACGCATAGGCGTTAACTCGATGGACCTGCTAACGTGCCGGAAGCAGGCATGAATATATTGCATGTCAGAAATAAATATAGTATGGGCACGTTTCTTGAAAAAAAACAAAACAATGCGTTATTAATACGAGCATTTGCCAAATTTATAGTTATTGGTTTATAATTTTTAAGGAAACTCAACACGTGTTGCTAAGAATATTATTAGGCCAAGTGGCATTCACTATACAGATTAATTTCGTGCTTAAGAAATCAAAAAACGTGCATTTGTAACAAAATTCAGATTATTTATATCGATGATTTAATAAGCATAGTTTTGTTCAGCCGAAGAAAAAATTAAAAGACTATACAGTAGATAGAACCCCTCTTATACGTCCTGGTTTGAATTATTCATACGAGAGAGCCGGTTAATCCGGATTATATAAAAATAATAAAATAAAATGCACTTAGAAACATTAATTTCTTTTAGATAGTGTATTTTAACATACTGCAAAAGTGTATATGCAGTTTTTTTTTTTTTTTTGCATGTACAGATATTTAACATTTTATAACTTTCACACAAAGTTTAGAGGCAAATTAAAGAGGTGTCCTTTCCTAAACCACTGGTTAACCCGGAGAGTCGGTTAAAAGGGATTCAACTGTATATATGTAAAAATAGTTTTTAAGTAGTTTTAGTGATAATTTCGATAGGATGGATATTGAATCAAAAATCGGTTATGTTAATCAGAGATTAAAATGGCTATGCGTTATGGACAACTAATTTAACGAGGTAAAATTAAATATTTGATCTGGGTTTATTTTGCCTACTATTTAGATCGGGAATATGTTTGTATTTCGCCGATCTATACAACTAATGCACTATAAGCTTAGTTTAATTTAATGTACTGCATATATAATAAAATTTAATATATGATTAAAACACGTTCACAACAGCCGATTAAACAAAAATTTAATTTGAAGTAACCAAAACAAGATATATATATATTTAAAAGAGATTGTTTTCAAGGATAGTTTTCTCCTTTGTTGTGATACAACTGATTTATATCAGTTATACCAATGAATATTTCACACAATTTATAAACGGCCGCTTGATTTCAAGGTTTTTTTTTATAACTTCAAGGACTAATTATTTGGGTAAATTTAGCGATGACCAATCCAGGCCTCGAGAATTCATTTAATAAACACAATCAAAAGATTTTATTTAATACAAAATGGAATTTAACATTTTCAGAGCGTTTTAAAGATGAACAATTAAGGGTGCCATGAAACACGTGTTAATTTTCAAAACGTTACACGAAAAAAAAAAAGTTAATTTTACCCCAGTGTTAACTACACTGTATATAAACAGGATCCCATTACAAAATAAAAAATAAAAACAGGCCTACCAAGATTAGCATTCTTGTAGCCTAGGCCTAGCTGTTTCCGTGCCAGAACTTCATGCATAGCTAGAAATGAATGCAAATGGATATATTTTAGTCGTGAATGAATTTAGCCTATACAAACCACCTTCTAAATAACAAAAACAGCATTAATAATCGACACCTTCTCAAATGGTATTATAATATAAGGCCTTTGCTGGAATGTCATTAACATAACATGTATTTAAATCCAAACGTATATAATAATTCAATCTCACACATCCTCACATGCCAAAAAGTAGCACGAGGAAAAAGGAAAATGGTTAGGAAATAATTACGACACAATATACAGTCTAAATTAATTTCCTAACGAAATGCGTGTTAAGCAAAGGTTTAATCAACACCATAATAAATTTGAAAAAAAAAGATACACAATGAAATAAGGAAGACGGTATTAAATTACATTAGCTATGGCTATCAGCAATTATTATAAGAGGGACGGGATAGCTATTCCTGGATATACGGTACTCGCGAATATATAAACCAGAAAATCAACTTAATATATAGGCTATCAGGAATCAAGGGTTTACGAGGAAATGGGCAATTTCGCATTCTAATGGGTTGCACCAACTTGTTTTTTGAATACAATTTTTGTTATACAATAAGGTATTTTTGGTTTTATTTGCGAAAAATAATGGAATAAGTTCACGATATGTTTAAAAATACGATCCGCATTTGCAAATTTATAAGAGAATTTTAGAGAGAAATTTTATGTGATATGAATTTTTAGACAGTAAAAAGATAATAAAGGTCTTTGAAAGATTTTTTATTCCAAATGGTCAAGATGTTAGGTTATAACATTATTTGTCAACTTTTTCGAGCCAAGGCACACTAATCTAGGATTAAAATTGTCGCGGCACAGCGGTTTTAAGACACTGGAATAAAGGGACCAAACTAATTGCACAATTAAACCTCATTCCATGCAGTTACATAAAAAGGAAGTTTTCGTTGCCTCATCAAATCGTGTTGTGGTATATCAGAAAATAGAAAATTTTTGGGAGAAATTAACGAAATACGGAAGCAAATTCCTATAATGGTATTTCTATGTTGCATGACTATATATGTCAAAGGACCCTGGCAGCCCAACCCTATTGCAGCGACATATATACAGTTGGGGTATATCAGAAAACGATGAAATTTTGGGAGAAACTTTTTTTAAAAAAAAATACAGAACTAAATTCATGTAAATAAATGGTAGCATTTGTTTGAATAAAATAAGTGATTTTAAAACCAAACTTTTGTGGCACACTTTAAAAAAACAATTGAACAACTGAAGGATCTAAATATACAAGTTTATTTTTAAAGGGCATACTTTAATATATAGACTGCCAAATCCAAAGTATTTAATATACATTATATTTCCAGACAAAAAATGTTCTATATACACTATAACATAGAAAAATGTTTGCTAAACGTTTGGATAGGATGCACTAACAATTATTTGTAACTGTGTATATAGTGTATACCCGAAATAAACCAAGGCAGTTTCCATTCCTTTTATCCAAATAGAAGGATGCTTTAAAAGTAAAATTTAATTTGTAAATTAATTATAGGAGCGATTTATTAACTGCGCAACACAGACGCTCGTTAACCAAATTATCTTTTACAGTAACCGAATGAGCTTGCCTATTCATGCGTGTTCAGGAAAATAACCCTTCCATAATTAAATGCAATTGAAACACGAAAACTGCCTATTCATCGACCGAAATTTCCCAAAGTCAACCTAAATCAACTCATTAGGATTCTTACTCCCCCCCCCCATTCTTGTCTATGCATGCATGCAGACCCAAAACTAACAAATTTCTTTTTGATTTACTGTATCTCGGTGGTCCTATATTTATCCCAGCAACATTTCCTGACTTTTTTTTAGTAAGTTTTTCACGAAAAAAATACTGCAGAAAACTGTCGTCTTATAAATCTTTGAGGAAAAAAATATGAAAGGCAAAGAACTTTTTTTGGGGGAATAACAGTATAAATAAAAATGAAATATAAATAAATCGTATGGTCCAACACGTAAATTTCGATAAACCCCTTTTTTTGAACACGGGCAATATTCAGAATACAAAATCGCAATAAATTATCAGATTAGAATGGGCTACAGCCGCCATATTTAAGCAAAAAATATAAATATATTCCATAAGGCCACTGAGCAAGTATATAAGCTAGTAACTTAAGTCGTGAAAAAATAAGGGAAAGATAAGAATTTTAAAATTTGAAAACAGGAAGGTGGACTTGGTATAGGAAATGGGCATTACCATCAACTACAACTGGTTTTAAACAGACACGCTGACAGATTCTCACATAGATTTAAGCCACAGCTATCCTATAAATACAGAGTCTAAAATAGGAGTTGGCTTTTTGGTGGTCCTAATTAACATTTTTGGCACCATTCCATTATTTATAAATGTCTTCTACAAACGTTGACAAACACGTTGCACCTATTAATTTAGCTACAATGTATCCAAGTTCACTAATATTTTTACGAGTTCCCAAAAATAAAACAAAGTTTGAATGAATTTTTCAAGGAAAGACGAGTTTTTAAGTTTGAAAAATGGTGTGTGGGAAATATACAAGAAACAATCAAAATTCTTGCTGAAACAAGATATAATGATAAAAACGCTACTAACATGCTTAGTTCATTTTAAAAAAAGTTTCCTTGAACAATGCATCTTATTTTAAGTTTAGATATATACGTGCAGATCATTGTTTAGAAAAAACTACTTTCTTAACTTTAACAACTCATAACTAGTTTTTTGTTGGTTAAATTTATTTAACCGGTTATAAACTAAATAGGCCATTTGTTAGAGATATGCAATTTGAAGATCTGGTGCTATATTATATCCCATATACACTGTCAATATATGAAATTATGCATGTCTATTTGAAAACATGTATGGCCATATATGGGCATATGTCCATTTATGGAATAAAACATAAACTTGTATTGTTCAAAGTATGAAGTATGTATATATGAATATTAAGTGCACATACATGGACTTAATAGAAAGTAGACAGGGATGGATATATATATAGGGGCATACTATAGGTTATAGAGGGTCATTTGTGGATGTACATGACAATGCATTTAAGAACAAGAAACGCTGCAATGAACAGATCAGTCACGTGATGAAGTAATAGTGACGTAGGACTTCATAACCGTATTTCGTGGGCAGTATAAAGTGTTGCGTGGCAAGCATCATGTCACATTCACATTCGTTATAGAATCCTAACTCGGTAAGGAACGACGTTGAAGATTGTAGTTTTATAGCGTCGGCAAAGAGGGCGTTTAGTGCGTCTCGCACTCCATTTTATGCGTTCGCCTTATATTTAAAGCAACATTATCAGCAAATGTAATTCGATGTTTATTGATTCATTTCATGTTCACGACACCAATATCGTCAAAAGTTATTGCGTATTAAAAATAGATTATTGCCAATTAAACTCGACCTTCCCCCATTCGAATTCGCGTGTGTTCCCATATACGCGCGCCATTAAAGCTGTAAGGAAGGGCGGGCGGCGCTCGGGCCAACGGCCTTGCACTACTCGTATGGGCCATTTTCGCTGCAAATGGGCCATCAAATGTTTATAACAGGGGATTTTGGCGACAGACGTCATTCCTGAGGCAGTGTCGTTGAGTGCAAAGGGGTTCCCCCATCAAAACAGACAAAAACCCATAAACAATCAGAACCAGTTTAAGGTCACACACACGCAACGCACACTAAAATAAAAATGTATCTTAAATTTAACTAGTGGCCTCATAAAAGGGGTAATGAATTTCGTCTGCCTCGGCTCTAATGGCCGCTTTATAGAGGGAGAGAGAGCGAGTTCCGCATCGGGCGTTTATATATGTAGGGCGAGAAGCCATAAGAGCGAAAATGCCGCCGTTAGGAGGAGGTTCATTCGCTTTATGGTTAGGTAACTCGTCACAACAGGACGCCATCTTTGAGCGCGCTTTATAGCATGCGCGTAAAAAAAAACCCAACCAAATGGTCCCATTAATCGACCCTCGCTAAAACCCAGAGAGTCAAAAGCAAGAACATTTTTCTCTATCATAAAAAAAGTGTGGCAAATAGAGATTTCTGATATACAGCTCACCTATTTTTTTTAAACCTACCTCAGCACCGAATGACGACCTTTTAAAACAGCGGGATAAAATAGCTAAGGCTGACGCCGTAAACTTGCCCATTTTGACCTCCATAACGTCATCCTTGCATGGCAAGGCCGCAAACACAAAAAAATACACCCACTGCTTGTATGGTTAGGGTTTGGAGCCCGACATAACGAAGGTTAGATTTCAATATAATGAGAAAATATCAATGAACCCGCATGCCATCTATGAAGCATTTCGTGCAACCACAGGATGACAGTAAACATTTCTTAGACAATATATCCAGGACTTCAAGGCTCATTCCTTACATTTTCAAGGAGCTCATACACGAGTGATTAACACAATATTTGTCAAACGAGTCAGAACATTGTTTAAAAAACAGGTTTTTTGGTATTTTAATATACATTTCTCTATACAGGATGTATATAAAGAAAATTCCTGCAAACTGGTGCTTTAATACAAATTCAATATCTTTCCCCCAACTTTTTCGAGGTGTTAAAAATTCAAGACAAATTTAATACCATTCCCCAACTTTTTCGAGGTGTTAAAAATTCCTAATTTCCCAATTTTTGATTCATTATTATAGTTTGTAGCGATGGGTATACAATTGATCAAGCCTCTATCTTTAATTAAACGGATATCGGACCAAACTGTCACTGATAAGGCAATGTTTACATAAAGGGAAGATTCTGCACACAATTTTAAAGGGTTGTTAAGGGATACATAGTGCTTCCATCTACTATATGTAAACCCCTGACGGCATTTTAGTAGAGGGGAAATATCGATTTTCGATATACCCTCCATGATATCCGGGTTTTTTTACGACTGAAATAAATTAAATGCAAGCGAACAATATAGGGAGGGAAAGAAAAAACGCAATGCACCCATTTGATTTCTGCAAGGCCAGACACATACGTTCAATAAAATCGCGTTCACTTTTCTAATGATGAATCCATGTAAAAGAGAAAGCCTTTTCTAAAATCACATACAACTATACTAAAAAACAAAAATGTTTGGGATGTACACGTATATCAGAGTATTTTTGAACCCCCACTGTATGTTGTATATAGTGTGGCCAGTAAATTTGCTATATAAATGCAAACATAATGCAAGAATCGAACATCATCATTTAAATTTTCAGGGACCAAATTTCCAAAGTCTGAAAAATAGTCTAGACAATTTTGTTGCTTTGCTATTTTATAAAGGCTTTTTTATATGGTTATTTATGCTCATTTTCCACATAAATGGGAGTATGTACATTTTTCCTCATTATTATAAGTAACGTTAAAATCTTAAAATTGGTAAAATACAACAAATTAGGAAAACATTTTTAGCATTATTGTTTTTGAATTCGAAATAAATACGAAAATCTATTATCCGAAGTGTATATATATATATTTTTGCCATAAATAATACAACAAATAAAAATATACATTTTTAAACTCACCCTGGTGAAAAAAGCAATAGAGATTTTTATTGTTTTCTATTCTTATTTGGAACGTTGTTTTCTATTGGTATCAATAGAAAATTTCTATTGGTTTTATTGGTTTCA
>JAQGBW010002126.1:0-21318 GCA_034698625.1 Julus scanicus
GCACGTTAAAGACCCCTCGAGTGGGGGTGGAAGTCCCCCCTCTTAGGCTAAATTCCCAGGTAGGTGTTGAAGGCTCAACCCCTGGCGTTGGTGTTTAGCCCTCGTGTTGCAGAAATAGGCCAACGTTAAAAATCAACAAACAAACAAACAGGCCTTGGTGGAAGCGCCATGACCGGCAAACATTTTTTTCCTTTGACCCGGACCGCATTTTGAGCAAACACCGAAATGTTCGCTGGAAACACGCTCAGAAAATTGAACAGAAAATTGGTGAGCATACTCTTATCGTAAACATGTTTTTGTTTCGTGTTTTCTCTAATCTGTACTCTGCATAAATGGTCTTGTCAAAATTCCCATAATTTATGAAAGATTTGTTTTCCAAAAAACGCAACAACTGTGCATAACTATATCGAGGACAAGCTGACAAACAGGTCTTGCAGACGACAACAGCACTACTTGAGATATCACAAAGTGACATTTATACAGCGCCATCTAGCACCCAGAAACGAAAGCAAATACGAGATCAATTATAATGCAATACATATGCATATTCGTCACCCAGTTAGCTGCAGGGTGCCTTTGGCCCACACACAAAAACGTTGACCTACCAAATATCCAGTTTTGTCTTATCGTTTATTCACTATACCATGCAGAATGAATTTGCAAAAAAAATAGTTTTATCGTTGATTAAATTAGCGAGCGATTATGTTCTTGTCCCGACTTCATCAGCACTTTACAAAGATGGATTTCCCCTCGTGTCCCAGTTTGTTAACCTAGCCATCCATTATTTGGGAGAGACAGGGTTATGGTCAAGTTGACCCTTGACTCCAAACTTCGAGGTTCCTTCAGGTTTCTCCCCACTCCTGCTTGGTTTCAAGACTACCAAAACGCACGGAAAAGTGATTTACGTTGAAATAGGGAGAGAGTAAACGACTAATACTTGTTCATAAGGTCAGCACTTGTCTATTATGGTGTTTGTGATCATGAGGAGTGAGAAAGTCATGCCTCGCTTACTCTGCTGACTTGCTCAAGTAGTTTCTCACTTATTTCTGCGCAGCTTTGGAACAGAAAACGCCTTGTGACAAACAACATCTTTTTGACTAATAAACTGTGCATTTTCTTGTTCACCAATAACCTCGATTATAAACTAGGATTAATTTTAAATGGGGAATCAACATCAATTAATCGATTAGTACATTAACTTGATGACAATTTAATTGAGGAAAAATTGAAAACTAATCATTTCAGTACATGTAGGTCATGGTGGGGCAAGAAAATGGATCCGTTGACCGATATCAAGATATTTATGAACCTAATAACCACATCGTTACAAATAACCAGAAATTCATAAACTAATAATCGGCGATTAAAAATGATTTTGCTCGACATGCAATGCAACAAATTGTTTTAATCTACTGTTGTTACATCACTAGCTCAACGATGAACATCATGCCATTCTTAACTACGGATTGCACCCAAGTTCAGATTACTATAATCGGTTGATTTCAACGATTATAACAGTTATCGACATTATGAAATATTCAAATGTAAAGTTGAAATTTGTTATTATATAGTTTTATAGCGAAACATACGGATTAGGGATTTAGTACCAATGGCATGATCGATTAGATACGTTTAAATAAACTCTTTGATCTTTACGTCACGTTGATTAAAATATTTTATTCCCCCAATTAAATTAATCATGGATATGCATACTTAAGATTTTCACCAAGCAGGATGGTGGAACTATCATTTTGAATCAACAAGAAAAAAAAATTAAATCGTGATAAAAGTCCGATACCCTCAAATAAATTCATAATAAAAATGCTATTAATTAAATTTTTAAAAATGCCTGTGGACCTATCACGACCTCTTTATAGAAAAAAGCGATGATAAAAATTAACTGCTGACAATACAGTTGTAGCGTGAAAAATTGGTATGTTATCGACCCCCTAATAAACCCTATAGGGTATCTTTATGAGGAGGGCTAATCAAACACTTGGTTGGCTAGTGACTGGATTGCGTCATCGATAATTTTTTTATTTGATATAAATGCAATAATTCTAAGTTATTTTGGGAACCGAAGTTCCATGGTCGTGTAATGCCGAGTACAGATCAGAACAAACACGGAAAACAGGGCTTCGGAAACATGTTTACGATAAAGGTTTGCTCACCAGTTTTCTGTGCAGAGAATTCAGCAAACTTTTTCGAAAAAGGAACGTGTTTCTAACAAACATTTTGGTATTTGTACAAGTTGAATTCCGAATCAAGGGAAATAGTTAATTTCCAACCTAAAATTTCATTGTGCGATTAAAATAAATTTTTGGTCGGAAATCTATCTATGAACCTTACTATTTATAAAATGACGTCATCTTTAATTAAAATGTGAACAATGAGTCCGTTGTTTCGAAATCTCGAACCGCATTGAGCAGTACAATTTTAATACAGGGTGTGTCATAAGCACTTTTGCAAGATAGCTACGTGTAGTGGGAGTTGTTCAGTTGTCGCCCACATGCAACTCCTTTCTAGTTATAAAAAAATGGTGGTCATGTCATCAGCAAAGTTAATTATTTCTCAAGGGTATTCGCGCCGGTTTATTATATTTCGTCGATTTCCACTGTCATTAAATGAGAAGTTTAAATTTAATGCACTCATACAAATGGATGGTAATAGGATCGCGTGTCGTTTGCAACAAGTGACGTCATTTTTTTATCCACTAATATATATTCGTTGTGAGTTTTTTTTATGCGATGCAATATATAGTGGGCATGCATATGTATGCGAGATATTGAACTCGCTTAGCTTTTTATATTTTTAAGTGTCAAGGGCAAGCCCTCATTTGATGCCTATTAATAATGCGGGATGAGGGTATAGTGAGGGAAGGATAGGGATGATGGAATATATTTGCGATGTTTATTTACGCAGTGTCCCACCATAAATGACGAATTGCAAACAAATTTCCATTGGCGAAATTCAGAATTAAGCCTCGACATCGACTATAAAAAACAGTGGTAAAATAGCGAAAACACGAAACAGAAACAGGGTTTCTGCAAACCTATTTGTCGAAACGTGTTTTCATGGATGTTTCTATACATACGTAGGTATGCCAAATGTGGAGGAAATGTTAGCTGTTCATGGAGCTCCTACTGGGGATGTATGTTCCAACAAATTTTCTAGACACCCTACTTTTCAAAAAAATGAAGAACAGCAATGATTGAAAGAGGGATGGGGGGAAGGGGGGGTCTGGGATCCGGACTGCCTCTTGAGTGAACACCGAAATGTTTGTTGGAACTTCTGGACAGAAAACTGGTGAGAAAACGTATATCATAAACATTTTTTAGGAAACCGTGTTTTTGTTTCATGTTTGCTCTGATCTGTACTCGGCATTATAAACGTTAATGGTAAAACCAGGAGGAAAACTATTTGCAACAGTAGAAAATGCTAGAAAATGTAATCTAAGATTTGTGCACCCATGTCATCTTGGTAACCCAAACCGTTCTTATGAAATACTATATGCATAGTATGCGTCTGAAATTGGGATGATAAGCAAATGCTGCAAATCTGACCTATTGGCATTTGAGTACTAGCCTACATACTGAGAACATAAACTATTGGAAAATTGGATCGAAAACTGATTTGTGCATTTCTCACTATTAAGGCTATCAAAAATCACGATTAAATAATTCAATTACATGTATTCAGTTCGCAGAATATATATTCCGTTTTATTGCATAGTGAATAAAAGGAGCAACTTAATTGGCTGACACAATTTCGACACACACTGTACTCGGCTTTCCATAAAATCCTCTTAGTTATTTGGCTTTCAATAAATTACTAGATATAACTGACTTTTTAATACTTGAATCATTCTCTGATATATTTGGTACATTCGCAGTAGAATTTTTGTAATTGTTTCAAACATATAGTAAGTGCTTTCAATTCATTCCCAACTAAATATTGACACTAATTATAAAATATCATTCTACATGATAAATGATTTAATTGTTGTGATAGCGACATTTATTGCTACATGTGCATAGTAAATATAGCACAGTTTAGAGGGAAATTTACTACACAAAGTAATTTTTGTATTGGTATATACGATATTTATTGTTTATGTCACGACGTCTACAAACTTGCTGTGTTTGTGTGATGTCACGCGATCTGTTTTTCCACACCCCAAACAGTCGGCATTGTGTGAAATTAAATTGAAATATATGGCCCAATATTCCTGGCTATTTTCAGTATTTCGCTCATTGTTTCGTATCGAGGAGTTTTACCAAAAAACAAAGCACATTGACAATGAAAATTCTCTCTTAGTGATTTCATATTTGAACTTTCACAAATCTTTTTTTTTTCCCCACTCCCACAGAACAATACGGTGTGACGAACTTTACCTTTTAATATCGATAAAGATTTAATCATGGTGGAAATTAAAATATAGTTTTTATAATATACGTATATGTTTTACAATGCGATGCTACTTATTTTTCAAAAATTACCCTTTTTTTCTCGTAATTTAACATTTAAGTGCATTTCAACGATTTGAAAAATAGGTGAGTTTCATAATAATTCCGCAATTCTTTACGAAATATATTTCTGAAGATACTCAAGATGAATGAACAATCCTATTTCATACATTTCATATGTGTTGCTTAATCCTGCTTTTCCTGCAATTAAATACTGTCTATTATACTAGTCATAATTTATCCCCGTATAATGCTACTTGATTTTTTTAACTTAGTTCATTTTTTAATATCCATGAAGCAACAGGTGTATTCAAATATTTAACATCATTGCAGCATGTACATGAAAAAAAGATTTTCATAATATTAATATGCTATGTGAAATTCTCCACTCATTAATGCAATTATATAGTGGGATGACATATAAATTTAAAAACGTTAGATTACGTGTTTTTAATGCAAACTCAAGAAATCCTTCAAAAATTATAAAACACGCTTGCTTAACTTCCTCTTCACATTCTTTCGTGATGTTTGGAAACAAAGTTGCGATTCCACGAATCAACTTGAAACGTGAATACGAAACACTATGAACAAGCCCATCTCATTTGCATAAAATGCATGAAAAGGAAACTTGTCAAGGTGCAAACTTTATTATTATTACCATGCTTAACCATTACTACACGACAATTCACCAGAATGCATTGATATTCATGAGATGTTAACAAATGTGTCCCTACATCCTGTTTCACAATTTCGACCCACGTTGTGTATGGCCGACTCCTAGGACAAAACACCATGTAACATATCCAAGTAACTTGGATATTCCACACTGTTGTTGAAGTAACAATTCGTCCACAACACAAGTTGTTGCACTGAAACATCAGCAAATGAAATCGTGTTGTGATCTAACATGGCATCATTTGCTTTGACATTCTGACTTTAATATTGGTCATTCATGGCCATGTATCAACATTGACAGCTTTATGAATTTAATAAATAATTCAACGATGGCAATTTAACGGTCCAATTGTTAGTATTATTAATACGGGCTATGGAAACTGGATCATTACGTGACCTATAATGACGTCATACTTGGTCATTCAGCACCATCAAATAGTGTAGCTTGTATTACGCCTTAATTCCTTTCTAATGGAGGGCTCAACAGCGAACCAATGTGTATTCACATGTCATTCTGTGTGATGATAATCACACATGATAGATGGATTGTTTCATGCATCACAAACTGAAGGTCTCGGATATGACCAATAAGCACTGATGTGGCACTCTGCAATTAGCTCACGTCCTCTATGTTTCAGTCACATAGGTTTTGAAGACTTCTACAGTGCTGTCTTTCACTTTGGATAGGGCATGTGCCAATGTATGCAACATTCAAAATTAATTTTATAGGGGCATTTAAAAAGGCTGTCCTCAAGAAGGAAGGGGGGGGGAGTCTGTTGGCATGTGGACAAAGGGGAGGGGAAAGCCATAATGGTCGTCCAATCTATTTTTCAGTTCTTGGTTTTTCTATTTAATTGAACATGTAGGAACAGTGAAAGTCAGGGATGGCCATCAGAAGAAGTGTCCCTTGAGGTCAGAAAATTTCCGTTAATTAGAAAGATCTGGGAAAAATTCGTGGAATTGGTAGCGAGAGGGGTGCTTGCATGGGTATTTATAGTTTGGGCCTTGAAATAAGCTTGAATTTTTTCCAACAAATGTGTTGGACACCCTACTTTTCAAAAAATTCAAGACGTCTATTAGGGAGATTGGGGGGAGGCAGATGGGGTCTGGGATAAAATGGACTCATTGCTTTGTCAAAAATGTAATTGTTTAGAGTTTTTTTGTTATCTTGGTCACTGGTTCAACCTCACTTTCGTCCTAAAAATGCACCCTGCATTTCTACTTCGGAAGCGAAGTTTTCATAGGCAAGATGTTTATTTGTACGTTGTTTCTATTTCAAGAGATAAAACTGGTGCTGAAAACGTCCAAGAAGAAACATGAATGGCGGCACTGGGCTGTTAGCCCCATTTCCGAGGTAAGCAAAGAACAAGGACTCTACTTATTCGGCTATTAGTAGCTTGCTAATTGGTAAATATCCGTTGTTTGAATTAACAGATTTTCCAGATTCGTTGCGGTATTCAAAGAGAGAAATAGTCCATCCCCTCTCACCATCCATTGCACATCTGTTCCCTAACTGTCCATACAAGTAGCCCTATATTTGTACTCGATATCCCTAAACGACCCTCGACTTTAGGCTGGACCTTTCATACTGGTTACAGTTGGGTTTAACCCCCTTCTTAAAAGACCCCTGCAGTTTGGGCACTTTATTTTGACCCACTTAAAGGGTTTTTCACGAAAAAAGATTTGACTACTTTAATCTCCTAATCTATTATCATCTTAGTCCAGAAAATTCTGGAAGGTTCAGGGGTGTACATCCTGGTTTTTGCAACATGTTCAATTCTTGGGTAGTCAAGTTGGCTTTCTCAATTTCAATTTTTGAATGACTAGTATCTGTATCAACTGTGTGCCGATTTTTACCTAAACTAGCAATTCTGTATCCAAGTTGGCATCATGGCCTAATTTGCAACAAACATGGATGTTGCACATAAAAATGTTTTTAGTTCCTTCTTTGTCAGCTCTAGTGCGAACAACCTACGAAATTCAACGTGTGAACGTGGGCTGTTCCTAGACTTTTTTGTTTCGGCCATGTGAATTCTAATTACACCTAGACTTAATGAAAGACAATTTGGGATAACCTTGACCAAGAACACGTTCCAGATGAGAATCCTACATGCAAATGATACTTTTTTCCCCTCCTTCTCCTTTCTTCGCAAATTGGGCTTTGAAAGAGAGGGTGTAAACCCGAGGGGGGTTGGCGTGGGCCTGCCATCCACCCATGGTAGGAAGACGTCGAGAGGGGCATCCATCTTCAGGAGGAACAACAGGGCGTAGCACGAAAAACGCCACGGATAAAGATGTGCTCAGCACGGCTTTTTATTTTTGTAAAACCAGGGCTCGGTCCATGTGGGCCAAGTAGGGGGTTTTCTCTTTTCACAACTCGAATACAATGTACAGGAACCGTGGATTCGGGTTTGAACTATTACATACAGCTTTCAAGCTGCAAAACACCATACTGTCTAACTTATCCGAGTTTGCACAAACTCTCAGAGGACGTCCAATGACGAATTAAAACTTCTGAACATTCAAACATGTTTGAAGACTTTCAACTTCCCAGATGATGCCCAACTTTCTTGAAGATTCCAACATTTCTGAATATATGCTAGGTTATCTAAACATTTCAACATCCAAGAAGACGTCCAATTTCACAGTTGATGTCCAACTTTAATGAATATTCCCACATCTTGCAAGATATTCAAGCCTCTATCTGAAGATTTCAACTTCCCAGTAGACATTCAACTTCTCAAATGATCAGATGATTCCAACATCCCAGAAGGCGTTCAACTTCTCAGATGATGCTCAATTTTTCTGAAGATTCCGATATCCCTGAATATGCAAACCTCTATCTGAAGATTTCAACATCCCGGAAAACGTTCAATTTCTCAGTTGATGTTCAAATTTTCTGACATCCCTGAAGATATTCATTAATCTATCAGAAGATCTCCAATGGTAATTCCAACCGTTCTGCAGATACCTAATCTCTCTATAAACATGTTTCTCTCTCAATGCTATACAAATTGAATACGGGGGAATCTTTAGTGGCGCCTCCTAACGGCAGACACAATCCTCAAAGGATCTGCTGCGTGTTTCAGTAAACTTGTTTGAACCAATTAATATAACCTGATATAACGCTAAATCTTGATGTTTGTGCATTGAACATGGCATTGAAACTTACCAGGGCTAGTTCTGAAGTAGAAAATGAGCTATTTTTGCACAAAAGCTTTTCATCCTGAGCTTGAAGTCTGCGAAAATAAGCGACGATTGATCCCCTGTTGTTCTAACGACAAATGTTCACATTCGAACAGTTTTCCTCATTTAAATATATTAAACATCTCGTTGCTTCTGCCGGGTATTTATTCCTGCAATGATAAAAAATAACATTTTAAATCCTTCATTTTGCTTCGCAAGTAAAAAACTATTTACATCGCTTTGCTTGGAAACTCGTAAATTCAGAACGATTACATAATAGCATTCTTTAGTGGGCATAAAAATAAACGTTTGCTCTCGACTTAATTCTTTACTAAAAAGAAAAAGCTCGATTTTATTACGATGAAATTGAAATTCATTGCACGGCTTTTACGACATCAGTATTCCTGTTGAAAACGTGCGCAGCCAAGCGACAAACGAGGGCAAACGTTTGGAGAAAAAATAAATAATGCATAATCTTGACTAAATAACAACAATGAAATCCGATTTAGGCTCGAATAAATGTGGGTAAACATGGAAGTTGAACACTAATCGCTTCTGTGTGGATTTGTTCGATCAAATTGGCCTCGACAAACTGCTTAAAATGCGAATCCACGTATAGGAAATCACTAATAAATCCCCAAATGGCTGAAAATTAGGTTTAAAAGTTAAAGCGCGCATGCGCGGAAGGTCTTGTATATAAATACATAGATGAAATACAAATATCGGACAACCACACTTATTGGAGTCCAATGTATTAGAATTCAGCTATAGAAAAATAGCAGTTTTCGGCAATGTAAATTTGGATTTTTAAAATGTACGACCATAGTGATGAGTTTATTATCGATAAAAGTATGTCATATGGCTTATACATGTAACCATTGTTGTAATTCAAACAGCTAGTTATTATAATCATCAGAGATGAAATGCTCTAATCGGTTTTGAAAAATACACATTCTAAATCTCCTAAACATTTAGTGCAACCTGCCAGTTTCAATACATATTTATTTACAGTAAAGAACCTTCTAAAATATCCTTGATGCTTATAATCAATATTATAGTTTATATCAGCCAGCCTTTATTCCCATGTTAGAAGGTCAGATCTTAGTGAAAGAACCTTTGTCATAAGGTCTAAATCCGATAGATTTGAACAAAAGTGTTCTGGGCAACTCGCCCTATATAGCGTTTTTCTTATTATCATGTTAATTTTTAGCGTTATTTTACTTACAAATAAAAAAAACTTAAAAAAAAATGAAGCCAAGTATTTTAATCGCCCACTTCACCTTGGTTATAATCGAGGCTGCTAATGGAAAACAATCACTTGTTTAATTTGCATAGTTGCATTCTAACTGTATATAGTACCTATAATCAAAGATCGATGAAGTTCGGCATTGGATTTTAGCAACCTTAATTAACGATTGATTAAAAAATCGAAGGGTGACAAAGGCAGCGGTGCGACGCATAAAAGATTGTGCAGAAAATCATAACAAATAGGAGGAAATAAATGGCGCACCCCACACCTTAATCGGTTGATAATAATCCGATTTACACTGATATCATTTCCATAACTCATGTTCGTGGCTATCATATACCGTTAGTTGCTTCATTCATTATGTGCAACAAATAACAGTTATTTGTACGAGGAGTATTATTTCTGCGGTTTTAATTTAAGGTCGCTGAATGATAACGGCATAATTAACCTCAAAAAATTATTTTTTATTTGTGGGCAGAGAATAATAACATGTTGGGCCATTTTTCATCCAATGGGGGTTGTGGGGTTGCCCCATAGACGGTAACCGTGACTTAGATTTTTTTTTGAAGTTTATCAGTCCTAAACGCACGAACTTGCACTTCTTTGTTGTTGTTGAACATTTTCTGGTTCTTACTGGATGTTAAACAAATTAACAAAATTGCACGACTACAAATTAAATGAGATTCATTAGCCTAATGGCGTCATCGAGCCCCGTGACTACCCTTTATGCCCGGCCCTTGGGGGCAGACTAGCGTGTCATTGGATTGCGCACATGCGCGAGCCAATAGAACGTCAACACTTGCGCGGGGACTGTCCATGAAATACTTTCTAAAACAAATTTCGCCTTCTCCAGTCATTAATATGTCAAATCGGGGGCGGATTGAGCAGTTTTCTTCGCACAATTGCGAAAGCGAAAACTTACCCCGGTATTGTACCAAATTTTCAAATCAGGTTACGAAATTCTTGTTTTGAATCTTGCCCGAAACAAAACCACCAACGCGGCCAAACCGAGGACTAGTTTTACCCCGAGAAAGTAGTTTCACAATTAAACTGAAATAAAAAGCGAGAAACTTGGTAATTGCGGCCAGTCAATTCAATTCACCTTTAAAATCAATCACTTGCTCGGCTAAAATGTTAGGTGCTTATGGGTGAATTCCCCCTGACCCATATGCGAGTAATTAACGAACTAGCGAAACAGGTAATATACATTGTATACGACCCAAGATCGGGAAATAACACGGGGTCCCTTTGTTTGCATGCATATTGGTTTAGGGAGCACGTTTTCGTACTATAGAGTTCATAGATTTCAGTAAGCTAATATACTTTATAAACTTTATTATAGTGGATCTTATATGATGGTGCTTGCTGGTGATTGAAAAAAATTGGGTTTTCTACCTGTCAGGGTTAAAAAGATTTGAAACTTGCACCACCAACTTTTTTTTCTGGAAAAAAATCAATCGCTTTTACTACATTAACCTACATATACTAGGTGCTGTGCAAGGGCCAAAACAGCGGATACTTACTAATCATTAAATCCATTAATTTGCAAAATGTTGCATTTAAAAAAAATCAGAACTGTGCTTGTATAATAATTACTAATTTAGTACTTAATTTGCAGGACATGACCAAGAAATTATCACTGAACATCATGGTTGCTTCACATTTAAACTTTCTGAATGTCGAATGACCAATTGCAATCGCAAGTGACGAACCGTGGATGATTTCATCTGAATATGGGGTGAACAGGTTTTTAAGAAACACCTGTGGCAAAATATCCAAAAACAGCATGGCGACATTAGCGCCACGTGTCTTAACCTTTCGATTTGACCCTGATCGATGGTCAATTTATGAAATTAATAACAATATAAACATTTGGAAGCCTTTTTGATTTTCTTGAATAAAATGAAATTTCGCTATCGTATACTAAATACCTCCCCCCCACCCCAAGTAAAGAAATGGATTTCGTCCTTGTTTTCAACAAGGACGATACAAATATATAAGTTTTCAATCTGTTAAAATCAATCTCGTAACTTGGGCTATTATTTCAGCAAATCCTCCTGGAGAAACTCCATTAGAAATGTCCATTTAATTTATTAGCAGGAGTCACGTAATGGATTTTATCCTAACTGAGAACAGATTTAGATAGAATTTATGTGCATAATGTATTCACACATGCACACTGGTGAGGTCATGAACGTTAGATCGTCATTGCGCATGCGTACATGCACATACGTTCTTTACCTTTAGTTTTCACCTAGGACGAAACCCATTCTGTGGCTACAACTAATGTCGACAATTAAGGATATTGATTCTATTCAGAAATCAGAAATACAGGGAATCGGATTGATATATATATATAAATACATGCATATACAGTATTTTTTATCATTTGCTGACCATGTTGGGCATGAAATCCCATATACATCAAGTATACATATACTACGTGTTTCGAATACGAACTAAAATTATTCGATTTGCAAAAGAATCCAAATAAATTGTAAAACAAAAATTCAGATATCAATAATTTAACTTCTGGCAGTTCAGTTTTCTTAAATTGACCTGTCGAATGTTGAAATTTCTCGTATTTTACATACACTGAATCCATACACATCTAAGAAAAAATACCCACTTTTTAGAGTTCTTAAAGTCTACTCTTCAATTTCAACCTTGCTGGTACTGTGTTTAATTCGCCATCCCCTTAATAAGCAACGAACGAATATTCATTTTGAAGAATTTGTAAATGTCATGTTTGATTTTCGTTGAAAATTGGTGCTTGGAACGAAAACGTCGCTATCAATCTCACTTCGGCTTTATACATGTAGTAGATATTCATCTTGAACTACTTAAAAAAGGTAAAAAATTTTTTTCATATCAAATGAATGAGCCTTCGATTTTTGATAGGAGGGTCAAACAACTTCCTAATTGTTGATGCTGGTTTTTTTTTTCTTGGCGAGTTTTTTTTAGAAATCTGCATCGGTTTTTTTTGTTATTGGAAATTGTGTATTGAGGTAAGTCGTAAACATTTATAGACACAGGAAAATAGAGGGGGGAGCTAAAAAGGGGGCAATGAAAAGGGAGAGTGGGTACATACTTTGTTCAAGTGGTTCTTCTACGAACAAGTTTTTTGCGCAACCCGGCAAACCTGTTTCATTTTCATTTTTTTTTATTCGAAAAAAAAGGCCAGAGGTTACGGGCCCCGAGCAGTTTGGTCCTTGTTATTGGTGGAAGGTACATTAAGTTTTTGAAGAGAATTTGGGGGGATGAAAACACGCCATCCCGTCGTACTACCTTCACGATAGCACTGTCGTTACATGAATACGACAACCCTCGCCAAAAACATAAAAAATTAAATAAAAAATAAACATGCATTTTTTTGTCTTATTAGTTTTCCCACTCACTCAGATAACAAATGACAATAAAAAAGCGAACATTAGATGCAAATTAAAAAATATAAAGAAGCACGTGGGATTAAGACACGCAAGATGGTGGAGGAATAAGTTGGTAAAAAAAACCAAGGTGACAACGTGTAATTTTCAAGATATTTTCCAGAATGTAATGATTGTTATCGTAAATGCAAAATAAAAAGCAAATTCTCATTTAAAGTTTAAATATCAGAATTATTTGGGTTACTCACTGTCTACATGTCTACATTCTATACACTACAAGAACACTTGAAGGGAAAAAAACTTAAAATTTCAAATTTCAGGTTTTCTATATGGTATCTTCTGATATCATCACTTGTTACATCTTCGCTTATTTTAACAAAAAATAAGTGTAAAAAGCTATACTATTTTGACACACAATTGTTATCAGTGGTTTTGGAAATTCGCTGTTGTCCAAGTATTTCGTTTTTTTTTTCTTTTTTGTTGTTGTTAACAAAATTGTGTAAAAATGCTGTTTTTATCAAACAAGGTTTGAAGAACATAACATAAAACAGAAACACATTGTATAGCCTATTTTTTAAAAAAAAATTCTATCCTTTTCTTAACCAACATAGAATTTATCATTTCTAATATCAGAACATGCATTTTCTATATCATCATCTATGTATGAAAAAGTTAATATTCAATTTTTTTTATGAATAACAATTAAAAATGCAATTTTTTCCATTTTCATCCAATAAAGATGGTTATCCATGTTTTTTTCAATTATCAAAACTTATCATTCATCTCAATGTCGCCAAACAAGATATTAACTTTCATGATATTAAGTTTAATATTTCATCCCTATATTCGTAGTTCTGTTAGATTTAAAAAAAGAAAACACGCATTCAACAACAACAAAATAATAAAAACATACATCTGAAAAGCTGCTGAATTTTGCAAAACACTTGTTAAAATTGTTGAGCTGGATATCGGGTATAAGCAATACTTTCTCCCATTGATCAGGTTGCCAGGGTTACAGGAGGTCATTCGGTACCCGGTCACCCTGTGAAGTCACTCGTTCACCCCAAATGAAATGTTTATTTGCGCAAATACTGCAACTGCTTCGCAAGTACGTGACGCCGGCCATGAAATCGTAATTGCGGCGACTACCTTTTTGTGTTTAATTTTTGCATCCATATCGCAATAATTCTTTCCTGCTAGTCCCAACTAAACACACTCGTTTTGTGTACATGACTCATATTTGCAACTATACAGTAGATTTCATCTTCGAACGTCGGAATTTGGCAACTACGTGCATATCTCACAAATGTTTCCTCCGCACTTTTTAAATAATTATTTGGCAATTGTTTATTCGAAGAATTGCGTGTACATCAAGTACCTACTGAATACTAAAAACAGCTTATTTCTTTATTTGAATTTTAGCAAACTGGTTTTCCTCATTTATTTAATTGTTTCATTATGCGCTCGTTATGTTATAACATTATTAAAACAGAAACCGCGTATTTAGATTGCTTTATAGAGGATGTATCATTTTTCTTATTGCCTGAATTGGTCATAAAGTTGGCGAAACATAACCATTATGCATAATTAAAACAGTGTTGTCCACGTCACCGTCTAAACTCGTGTCTTTACGAGTAGGAAATCAATCACGCAAAGGTTATACTATGTTTAATAAGTTGCAGATGAACATGTACATATAACATGTACATTATGCTATGTTTATACATTCTTAAAGTTGAATTGAACGTAACTTCTGTTCCCCTATAATAATCATAATTATTATGATTCTGGTCACCCTAATTAGGATAATAAAAGATAAGTTTTAACTTTTCAAGTTAATAGAAAAATTAAATGATAAAAAATACATTGGGAACAAACGTATTTCCAAAAATGCCTTGATGATTACGATATTGGAGTTTTCTTGGAAATATAAGTTAGCCCTCCTACTCGTAAAATATATTTTTTACAAAAACATCTTATTTTAATTATGTTGTTTCGAACTAACGTTTTTGTGTTCCTGTAATCTAATGTGATGAATTCTTTCATTATTTATTTTCTTTAAGAAATTTAAACAAAAATATTTTATTTAAAATGTGTGTCAAGTGGTTTTATAAATTGGAAAAATTGTTTTTCATACCTGTGGATTTCTTATTTAGTAGAACAATCGTCGTTCATTGGCAAATTTCACCAGAAATTCGTGTTACATGCTTATTATTTTCTAGAAAATGATTTGTTCCAGTATGTATAGTTTTTAAAAATATATTTTAATAGCTTGGCTGATTTTCGAGATTGTAAACTTACTAGGTACATATATATTCAATGCATTAAGAACTACTGTCATCTACGATTTTCGATTCACCATGTAGACGTAATTTGAGTGGGGGCGTACAAGTTAGCCATCCCATACATGTTATTTGCATTTTCGCAACGCAGAATGGTGTCATAGTTCGCGACTTTCCTCGCCCTACTGACCCTGCCATGGCGTTAACACCCTTTGCATAAAGCAAGGGATAATTAACTGATGCTCTGAAGACATTCTACACAGTGACGTCACTAAAATGGCGTCAATTCATGCTAATAAGCATGGCATCGGTTGAATGGCTTGCAATGCAAAGTGGACCTATTTGCAGAAATGGAGCAAAGTGAGCAGACAGAAAATATCGACCAAATCTCGAAAAAGTACGACATTTATTCGGCTTAAATTACCCGCGGTGACCCGTTTTTATTAGCGGAAAAATGGGTGTGAAATTAGCCTTTGCATGAAAAAGACAATGACTCCAAAACTAGCTAAATTTAGAAATTATTTCTGGCTTGAAATATATAAAAAAATAGATCAATGTCAGCCTGTGGCAATAAAAATTATGATAATTTGGGGGATAACTAACCGAAAAAATGTCCTAACGAGCTGTAACTTGAAAATCAGAGCTCACTTGGTGGCGCTGGAGACTTAATTTAGATGCATCTGCTACTTTTCAAACGGAGAACTATACTGCGCAAAAAGCAACTGATGTGCCATTCTGCGTATAGCAAACAACACAGGACAACCATTTTTAGATGCATATATTTAACTATTTAAGAAGGCTCTTTTAGTTTGGCGATAGAATTCTCTCCCAAGGAATGATCCTAATGTAGGTCCAGTGGGGCAGGAATTACCCTAAATGTTGTAACTTGTATGTGAAGTTATAAGTTGTGTGTCTGTATTATTTTAATGTATCTGTAATTTGTGTTGTAACACCACCTACCATATGGCATCTTCAGTGCTGACTGTAGGATAATAAAATTGAATTAAAGTACAGACAAGCCCAATAAGTGGGCTATAGAAACATACTAAACAGTAGACCAAACAGGGCCAAGCACTTGACAGTGTCTTAGGTCATGTTCAAGTCCTCTTTCTCCACCAGACACAATCAACTTAGATAAACTCCATTCCAATTGAACCTTTTGATACATTCTACATGTGGCATCTGATACTGAACTGAACTGAAGTTATGGCATAGAATAGTCAGTAGTAGCAGTTTCATTCCGCAAGATGGCACAGTGTGAATATACACGAATCTTTTCGTATACATGTGTAAAGGATAACCAATTTCACTTCGATTAGCCTTAAACTGATGATTAAACGTGGCTAAAATCTGGCTTAATAGACTATTATGCTAAGCGAAATTTGGAATACTATGTCACCACCACGTGTTGAAACGAATGACTCATATATTTCGGGAAACTCATTAAATTTAAGCATGATTAAAGAGATAATTAGCTTGAAAAAGAAGAACTCATAGATGTCGCTCATAACATACACACAATGGCGGCCGGGGCATTTACAATTAACTTAATTAATAGTCAGGCATTTTCAGAGTCAACGATCTTAATAACGATAATTTCTAAAAACAATTTTTCTTTTTAGGTTTATGCAGCTGCACTATTCGAGAATAAAAAACTAACGTCATCTGTTTGAATGTTTAATTAATTATTATTTTTTTATGCAATATAGACTCGTATAAATTACTTCAAATAAATACATTAAATGTCTGCAGTAATCGGGACAACCAACCATTTGTAATTGAAAGTAATGTTCACAAATTGATAAACAAACATAAGACCAAACGCGGTTATGTCCTTATATCTTCATGAGAAATAAATATACTAAACAAATATTTTCTGAAATAAAATCTATTGAAACAACATTGAAACAAGTGTTTTTAAAACTAAATACAGTTTACTTATTATTGATTTCTGTATCGAGTTGCAGTGTGATAGATATACAAAAACACTTAAGTCAGTCAACACATGAAGTAGTAAACGATTTTCAATTATTTTCTTTTACAACAAAAAAACTTTATCCTAATGCCTTAGTGGGCGACCTCCATTAGCCAGTATTATTTCAAAAGTCATACTTTTACATCATTCAAGAAATATAAATGTCCTTTTTTAAGCAACAACATTATTTCATGAGCAGCCTTGAAAAATAAATATGTCCCATCGTTAAATCGTGCACTTTATCGTCTTTTATGTCGTTACTTTTAAGGTGAAATATGTTAAGTTTAGCAATGTATCCTTATTTAGGACTAGGACACAACAACAACGAATATAAAGGGGTTAGGCCCGCACCCAAAATCGAATACAAAATTGAGTGGCAAAAAAACTCATAGGCGGCAATATTAAATTAAAATATTAATTGCATATTCATAAGTCAGTGAACAAATTATTGGTAGCCATGAAACAGCTTTGAGAGGACCAAACAACATGTTTTTTTGTACACAATTCTTAGTGTTACACAGAAAAATTCTAAATACTAACCAAGGAACAAAGTCGAATTATAAACCCATATATGCCATGGAAACCATTATACCAAATAATGCACGTATACTAGTTAATAAAGATAACTGATTTCATCTGTCTATAGTTGCATAACTCGCATTGTATCAGTTGCCAGATGACGTCATCGCCGAACATTTGTTTTAAGCAGAAGTGGGGAAATACCTCGATGACGTCATGGCTGCTGTTTTGGGAAGTAACTTCCTCGAATTGGTTGCCAAAAAATTACAAACAAAAAAAAAAGAAGCAAAATGCTGACCCAGAAAAACACCGAAAAATATTTGAAAAATAACACGCCTCACACAGGCAAAGTATCAACAAAAATGATAAAACGCATTTCCTTTGCCTAATGGGGAAACTGTTTATTTATTCTCAGTGTTAAAGGGGTTAAAATGGATAAATATGACGTAGTTCGGTAGAAATGCAAAAGAAAAGTAAAACTTCACGTTTATTGGGTAAACACTTTATACGCCCAAATTTTATGTTTTGATTTCTTTATTTCCGTTAGGTGACCCAATATAAATCACTTTCACATGCAAGAATTCCAAGTCTATTTTTCGTTTAGCTACACTAGATGGCGCAGTATTAATGTCCAAACTGTATTGAACGTATAAAGCATGCTTTCCTTTGAAATTTCGGTATGAACCTGCAGAAAGGTTTTCAAAACTACACCGAAAAATAATCATATTTTCAAACATTTTATGAATGCTTTCGTTTATTTGCGGAAGGTAGAGTAGTAAGCATGTCGAACTACATTTTAAGAAGCTTAATCAACTTGTTTTTCATTATTTAAATGCCTTTTTTGTATTTTGTTTTCGTAGTCTTCGTTACCCATGCGCAAAATTTTGAAAAACAAAGGTTTAAAAGTTAAAAAGCCCGACGTTAACCTTGATTCAGTAGTCGAAGGCAGCTTTATTTCGCCAAATAATCTTTCGACCAATAACAGATGTAAAAATCGTGCAGATTTCCATTCTTCCTAATTGAAAATCCGTGACCAAAATAAAGAATTTCAATATCTTTATTGATGCTGCGAAAAGTCTCAGTGAAACAAGTTTTCTAATCTCTCTCGGTTATACAGCCGAGCAACGAAAAGCAATTTATTTTAATAGATTATTATTTTCTTATCGGAATTTATAATTGCAATCCAGATTATGACCCAACATTTATTACTTTAAAAAAAATCATGGATGACTTTTTCTTCAATTATTAGCATTTCTTTCTTTAGAAGTAAAAAAAAGATAAAAAAAGTAAACTGGTCTTCCTTCAATTCACAACTTCCCCTTCATGATTCGATGCTAGAAACTATATTTGGCAGTTAAGCGGTTAAGCAGTTTGTCAAACTATGCAGTAGTAACGTGCTGTTGGTCAGAACAAAGTTTTCAACTAATCGCATCTACTGCTCGTAGAGTTCAGCTCCCCCTAGTGTCTTACGAGCCTTTGGCATGGCCAAAACATGCGACATACGTGTGCATGTATTGTATATGCAATTGGACATCTGTCTACTATGGACCATTGTTAAAAGTTTGTCTAACAGTAGCGTGACCCAACAAGTTTTTTCTCAGTATCAATGACAATGAATTTACTATTCGATCATGTAAATAAAACTTGTTTTAAAGTAACAAACTTTTGAAAAATACATAAACCGCACTTATAAAAATATATCACTAAGCTAATTTGTTCAAATTAATATAAAAGTTATAGTTCTTCATTCCAATAAGGCGTGACGAAATGCCGGATTACAATCGCTCATTCAAAAATAAGGCACGTTTCAAGGATTTCCAGAAAAATTACTAATGACCATTACGCAGGCGAGTAATAATTAATAATAACAAGCCGGTAATAAATGAGAAAATACACGTCGATGTCACCGCTTTGAAATTTGTAAAACAATTTCAACACGGAACTTAAGCAGGCAGTTTGAATTCCAAATTCATTTAAAATTTTAAAAAACAAAAAACGATCTTAAAAGTAAACCTATACTAATGATTTATCATTTTTCTCAAAACTCCTGTAAGGAATTCAGAAAAGTTTGAAGTAAAATATCTAGCACATGATAAACATGCTCCGTTTATGTCTATCTATATATAGGTGATTTAGTACATGTTCATATGAAATGGAATATTCACCTGAATTAGTCTGAACTAGTCACATGCATATTAACTTGAAATATTGCATGATACACACCTGATCTGACACATAAACATCTAAAAGAATGATAAACTACGTAGCACATGCTCAGCTAAAATAGTAGTGCAATTTTGATCTATAGTGTATGCTCATCTGATCAAGTATACAATTGTATTCACCTGATCCAGCATACTTAATGGCCATTCAAAAAGAACGCCCCAGAAATTCCTTAAAAAAATTACCCACCCCTGTCCACCTGGTGTCCACTTTAACCCAGACCCCCTCCCCCTCATAGACGTCCTTCATTTTTTCTAAAAGTAGGGTATCCAGAAATCCCTCCTCCTGAGGACGTTCTTTTGGAATGGCCCCCCAATTCGGAATACATACAGTTCGTCCTTTCTTTCTATACTTATTCACCTGATCTACACGTAAGTTACTATGTGTCACGTAGTATATACTTAATCACCGTAGAACATGTGATCATTTTATTATCAATTCAATCCAGCACATTATCATTGGATGCCTTACGACTTTTTATAGTTACTAATGGTGGTTAAGTTGGCGCCTAATATGTTTAACAAATAAATAATGCAGTGATAAATGTGTGATACGAATATCCGTCGGTGCACCTTTCAGAGATTTGCAAAACTGATTCAGCACGGAACTTGAGCAAGTAGTATTGAATTCCATCTTGATTTCAAAATTGCAAAACAAACCTACTGACGATGTATCATATTTTTTCACAGAAATCCGGGCAGGAAATCACGTAAAAGTCGAAAGATTTAGCTATAAGTACGCGTTTTATCAACAAATTCTGATATAGTTAATCAGGTTAGCAATGTCACGTTTCATACGACCGTTGGTCATCTGGTGACAAAAGCTAATGACACAAACTTAATTAAAAATAAAGTTTTTTTTTGGTCATCTGAAAACAAAGTTGATTTCCTAATACAAATTACTCGAGTTTCTTAAGTTTTTGAACGGTCTTTGTTCCCTCTCCTCATTACGTCTCCTCAGTAAATATGGCGGATGAGAGTAATATTTTTGCTATTTCTGAAATAACAAAAATAATGCAAGGTATGAGGAACATGAAACTGGTCCAATTACACTGGTCCCATTATCCGAATTGCACTGTACAACTTTTCAGAAATGACGGAAAACAGTTATGTAACTTTCCAAAGTTATCCATTGCACTGCTTTTATTTCTTTAAAATTGTTAAACAGATTCTACAAACTGGATTTTTAAGTTAATTGGTCATCGATAATTGTGGTAAATCAACGTTTTCAAATTTATTATACATTTGTCTGACAGTCTACAGTAAACTGGTACAATTTTATTTGATTTAGGGCCGGTTGCACCAATAAAGGTTAAATAAAAGGTTAGCTAACCTGAGGTTATATAAAACCACGAGTT
>JAQGBW010002127.1:0-21313 GCA_034698625.1 Julus scanicus
TCTCCGGTACTACCAAATGTCATTCATTAATGGCGTAATTAACGCGTGGTTTTCAATTTTTATTGCCAAGGATGTGCAATGCATAAGTCGTTTAATTGCCAAAGGGCTGTGATGTTCAAAGAATATGTAAGTTTAAAATTTCTTTATCTTACATTGGGCCAATTAAATATAGTAACAGTTCCTCATGCTGACCATTTGAAGCAAATGCTCCAATTGAGATTCAGCTCACGTCCTGTTTCATTCCGAACACCAGCGGAACTGCACCAAGAACACATTCATGGACTTGATGAAGGAACATCTTGAACAGAGTAAAAGTCGTGAAAGAAGGGAATCTAAATATGGGAATAAAACTTGCTCATGCAGATATTTTGATGTCCATTTGTAGCAATTGCTCCAATTCAGATGTCATTCCCTAAATGGTGGCTTACATGTTATATATATATGCATTGTAGTTGCATATTTCAAACAAGCTTCTGTTGTATTTTGTTTCCAAGCACAGGAACTAAACCAAGCGCTTATCATGGACCTGATTTACTTCATGGTACCTGCTGAAAAAGCCTTCAAACTCTCGAATGTTTTGATCTTTTGATTCCCTTATCCACTCTACTCTTGCTATCAGAGTGAATTGTTACTTTTCAGACATCCTGCCGGTAGGATCATTATAAAACGTGAGTTGTTAACCCTGAGATGAAATAAAAAAAACTCATCCTTTCGGTTGATAGCGTTGAGAATGTTCCTTCTTTGAGTCATGGCAAAGGAGAAAACGATTAATTGTTGCACCAAATGTCACCCGCACAATTTAGGCATTTGTGTATCCAAGTCAACAGTGGTAGAATAATTAATGAACTTTGCCTGTCTTCTTGTATCGAGCTTCTATTGTGTGTTGAGGGCATCTTTGGGAGAGAAAAAAGACAAGGGGGTTTTAAAGTGAATTTATCATCGTAGAATGGACATTTTTAGCTGTTTTGCCTGCATTTATGGCGATATCCCAATTCGTAGCACAATGTGAGCTCCTCATTCATGTCTAAGAAAGTTTCTACTGTATTTATATGCCCCCAGAAGGCATTTCTACTTCAGGTTTTGGAGGCTTTTCTATTTCGGTTAATGTGTATTTCTATCTTATTTTGGGTCTTTAGAACTCCACATGTAGTCGGAAATGCGTTGCCAAGCTATAGGAAGTTATCATTGTCACTGGCTTTCCTGTATCGTAATGGCCGTCCTGAGGCTGTCATACTGGGATACTTTAAGAAAATTGGAACTGCGCAGAAATGGATATGAAAATAAAGTTATATTTTTAAATTGATTCCATGAATCCATCTTATATGGTTCTAACCTTGTAGGGTCTTAATACAAGGGACTTGGCTAGCCTCCGAGCTCGAAAAAATAACAGAATTCTTGAAATAATTAATCTTGAGCAGTCTTTAATACTGTTTGTTTGGATCAAGTGTCTTTTGGAGTTTAAGCTGAATGAGAAGATAGATTTCTTAAGTGCATAATCTCTTGTCTCTATTTGAAACAAATGCTCTAATTTGTGGGCTTTAGTAATTCTACCATGTATGCACATGTCTGATATGATAAAAGTTAGTTCCTCTTTAGACTCGGTGTATAGCTGGTGGCAAAATAAACAAAATCCGGAGAAAATTGTCAGGATTTTTCTGGCTTAATAGCCAAGTTTTTATCCAAATATAGCATATATATTCATACGCAGGGGCTTTTTTTTGCAACTACAATGTAGATGTAGACACCCCCATCAATAACGCAAACTGCTTGAAATTCATCACTCGTTTTCATATGGAAGAATTCCATGTGATTGATTTTATAAATATGATGAGAAACTATCCTATGACAGTTGGTGCATGGGTGGATAGAACGCGAACGGTTGATATATAGAAAAATACTGTAATTTTAGTAGATTTAGAGAAAACAGCCTGGGGATGCTAGCATTGGAAGATTTTAATCTAATCTGAAAAGAAGCCTCTGCTGGAGACCTTATATGGGCAAATGTAAATTTTTTTTAGAAGGTAAAACCGTTTTTTAAGGTGTGCTATGCTCCAGTGTATACGTGAAATAGAAAGATAATCCTTTTGTTTATTTATGTTTGACTTATGCCTGCCTGTAACAGTACGTTTTCAAATAATTTTTTAACCCTTATATCCACATTCGTTTTTGTGGACTTATTTTTTAAAATTTGTTTACTATCTACAAATATCAAGTTGTGTATTTGACATTTTGAATCCATATATATGCCTCAGGAGTAAATGACAAAAAAATGTTTTAAATTCGATTACATTTCTCCAAGAAAAACAACGTCGAGCATTGTTTTTGTAAAATAACATTTGTATTAGCTACTTCCAGGCAATTTTACAATGCTTGCATTGTTTAATTAAATAATTTTGATCAATACAATACAATAACCTCACTATTACAATTTGAATTCTACATAGTATATGTTATGGATCATTACCAGGGATATGTCAACACTGCATTAACTGCACTCGTGGTGTCCAAGTTGACTTAGCACCGGTAATTGCCACAATACAATTGGCATAGTTCCATCGGTCCTTCATGAATTTAATTTCATCATTTCATCAACGCAGTGGGCAATTACCGAAGAAGAAATCCTTTACTAATTCCTTTCTTGATATCAATTGCGCAATTGTGGAAAAAAAAAATTTGCAGAGCTGAGCTGCCATTCAATTCCTCCTTCCTCTGTTTAATGACTCAAATCTGTCAATAAAATAGCTTCATTTGCAGTGTTTACGTTTTTGGTTGTAGTGGAGACTCAGCTTAATTCATCATTTGGACTAATGCATCTAAAACCGCGCTTCTGACAATTAATCTTTTAATCCTGGATAGCCAATCAACGTCTTAGGCCATTAGTACAACAAATGTTGACTTGTATCCATGAACCATGAATGATACATGTACTGTGCACTTGCTTGAACGGATACTGCTACTTGTAGTTCTGTCTTTAACAATGCAGAATGTTTATCTCTAAATGCTAGGTATTTTAGCGAGGAGTTTGCCTTCTTATCGATGGTATTTTTAGAATAACGAGATCAAATTGAATAACTACAATAAAAAAACCTTTCTAGACGATTGATTTTTATATACATGGATATGTATATAAGACATTTGGAAAAGCCATATAGCAACCATATTCATTTGCTTTTATTTGTAGGCAAGTCAGACACAATTTTTTTCATTGAAATGCTGTTTTTTGTTTTTGTTGTCTGATTTCTTATAACGTATACCTATTAACTTGCCTGAGGTTGCTGTAGTTTGTAAAAAATAGTTGTTTTTACAAAGTTAAAGATAGCTGTTGTCTTATGCAATGGTTTTTGCTATGGGTTTTGTAATCAGCTATACTAACAACTGCATCTAAATTACCTTTCTAGATTTGAACTGGTAGCACGAACAGAGTTGCCACTATATGTAGCTTTTGTCCACATGTTTATTTGTTGATTATATAACGTATATTTTGTTGTAAACTCTAAACTTTGTAATGTAACTCTTGTTATTTTCCATCCACTATGTTTATTTACAAAGAATGTCATTAGGTTAACACAATATCACATAGACTGGTAATGTCAAGTTAGACATTAGGCATAACCCAGGGTTGTTTATTATAGAGAAAGCAACAGAATGATTTAACAAAAGCAAATAAGTGCCTGCTTACTTGCAGTAAATATAAATATTTTTCTTGTTGGTCGTTTCAGGGCTTGCTATTTCGAGCACTCCAACTTAGTTATCTTATTATTATTATTGGAAAGTATGTTTATACTTTCAAGTAGTTTAGCATGCAATTTCAATACTTTTAAATAATTTGTCTAAACATCTACATTGCGTTAGTTCATTTAAAGAGGCATATTTTGTTGCATTCTGAAAAAATTGTTTTTAAAAACTTATCACAAATTAAAATAACGTTTTGAAGTATTTTTTTGTAATATGAGAATGATAATATGCTACTTCTTTCAGTGGCATGCTTTTATCGTAACTCTGTTTTTGAACTCTTTATAAAAACTGCTTATATTGCCCAAGATTGCAGTTTCATTGACAAAAAATGGGATGAGTTTAGAAAACGTTGAAAGGAATATTTAAACCGCCTTTTCATTATGGCTTCTCATTCAAAAAACCACGTTTAATATAACGACTAGGAAAGAAGAAAAAAGCCAACTATTGCAATATTCATAAGCTAGTATTGTTGAAGATATTCTACTGTATAACATATACATATTTCTATACGATGCATTAAATATTAAAGTTTCACTGAATGGGCACATTCTTTGTGTTCATGCTGTTCATCTGTTCAATACCTCTTCTTAAATTTACAAGAGATGTGCATTATGCATGTACTTTTATTTTTAAGTAAGCTCGTGAATTATTCAAAATTTAAAGGATGCATTCAGTATGAAAATAACACAATGTTGTTCGTGTTTATGGGATTGTTCTGATAAGATATTAAATAGCTATGTTGCGCTGGTGTAAACATCTTTATTTCCATACTATTTTCACTTGGAATCCCCATTCAATACATGTTTATGTTGAAATTCGTTGCAAATTTGTATGATGTGGGCCAATACAGTGAAATTCAAATTGAAAAGAGGCAGGAAAGTGTATTTCATAAAAAGAAAAAAATAATATATTTTGTTAAATTCCTCTCGATATCAACTTCATGTAGACAGTGCTGATTAGTTATCTATCCTTGTATAGGTTTACATACTTTGTTAGGATATTTTCAAAGATTATGTACATACAAGTACAGGCAAGGCACGGTTATTTTGTTGATATAAAAAAATATGTATTCCAAAGACGCTGCTTTCTTTTAACTCTTATTTATGTACAATATCTAATAAAAGCCTAGCAAATTTGATTTCTCCTGTGTCAGGTTTCATTTTGGGTAAAGTCTCTTAGAGCAGTTTTCTTTATGCAATTCACGTAAGCTATCCTGTGTGTTTTATTGTGGACCAGCCTGCTCTAATATAAAACTATAAGCCAGTATTTTTATTCGGCCAAACGTGCTTTGACTTGCTATGAAAGAATCCCGCCGTAATTGCACTTCACGAATATATATTTATTATTGGACGATGTAAACTCTATCTAGCCTAGGCTAGAAATAAAAAAAACTATGAAAGGAAAATTTCACTTTAAATGTTGCGTTCAACTATGCACTTTAAAGATCATGTTTCCAATTCGTGGATGTGGTAATTGGATGGAATGCTTGTTAGATGTCATTAGAATGGTGGAGAACACATACTGAACTGGGTCTACTTTTGGTTTTTAGAAACTTAGGCTACAACAAAGATTTAGTTGACAAGTAATAAAATGGTGATCTATGTGCTGTCCACATAGATCAGCTTCTTATTATTTAGAAAGGCAATTTATAGTCAAGGCACGTTCTCGATCAAATATGTTCTTTTTCTTCTTGCCCAGTAAGCAAATTTTTTATGCTTGCCATATTGCATAATTTTCCACAATGTTAAGCATGGAAAAGAGTTGTTGGCCACCTTTATGATACTAGCAAAGTTTTCTAAGCTGATGAGTTGCTATTCTTGTGAGATAAGCATGCACATTAACTTTGTTGAGTTTATTGTAGCAAGTAATTTTCATTAAATATAAGATGTAATCAGGTAACACACTACTGAGTCTCTTTGTTACTTTACATCTGCTTTTATTGCATTGCGACGCCTTTATGACTGCTTGATACTCTTGGTCTTAGTAGCATTAAGTTAACGTTTTCATTTCCCAACATGCATAATTTTTATGATTGTAATACGAGACGTCCAACTGCTGCAGCAGCATCTTTATAACATTTACAATTTTGTAGAATTGTCCACCCTGCACTTGAATTTTCCAAGAATGTTTCCAATGATTGTCGGTTTTTTATTCCTTGTGCTTCCTATGAAAAGAGAAATATAAAATCGTTGGTAGGCATGTGCGCCAGATATTGCCCAAATTGCACTTTTCTACGTTTAATGGAATTATATCCTATTAGGTGTTATTATTATATTTCGAATCGCTGGCAACAGCCGGCTTTCATACTTGATGAAAAATGGTACTAATATCTTTGACTGCTGCTGCTATTATTTCTTGTAAGGAGGCAATAATCTGAAGATAAAATCTCTCAAATGCTCTTTTTTCTTCTTCATTTCATCGAACTACAAGCCGCCCACGTGTTGTGTGTACTAAGTTCTGACAGCTTCAAATTATATCTGATGTACATTCCAAATTTCTGGTATTGCTGACATTACCATATTTTCACCCTATTAATGGTATCTACATGTACATTTCTGTTAGTAATACCTTATTTCTTACCCTTTATTGAATACCCTCTTAACGTCATTTTATTTTATGCATTTTTATGATTAATACAGGAATCATTTTCTGAACAGTTTTTTCTCACATTGGCATTGTCCCTCGCGTCATTTAAATAATCTTATTTTTATAGCAAACATCATAAAACGTCAACCGAATTTCAGTTCTAATGCTATAAATATTGCATTCCTACTGAGGCATCGTTCCAGATGAAACTAAAATAATCTCATTTTATAGCAAACATGATAGAACGTCACACTGAATCTATGTTACTGCAGACTCACATACATCATCATGTAGTTTTTATTACAAGAGGCGTTTTGTAAATTAAAAAAGAAATATTTTTAAAATATCTGAATAGGGACGGTTAGATGATACGTGAGAAAATCTAATTTACATCATCAAAATTCAGTGTGCAACCTTTTTTAAATTTATCTTTGAATCGCGAATTTCATGTTGAAGTCTCCTTGATTTTTTGTTTTCAGATCACGATTTTTCTTAGACGAAATAGTTTATTCAGCCTTAAAATATCGACCATTTAATTGAATTTCTGGATTTTATTTTGTTAACATTTTTTATTTCAGAATGGTGCCAATGTGAATCTTGCAAACTGCGTTGGCAACACAGCCCTTCATGATGCCTCAAGTAATAGCAATCAGAATTTGGTGGAGCTTTTGCTATCACATGGTGCATCAGAAAACATCTTTAACCGAAAAGGGGAAACATGTTTGGACCTTGCAAAGGTAAATCTGTTACAACTATAATACTCAAAGATTATTAATAATGCCATAAGTATTATTTTTTTGGAGTATTTTTAAAAACGAAAAAAATGGCATATAAGATTCACATCAAATTCAAGATTGTAAACTTTCGAACTTGTTTTTATATCGTTTTAGGACCCAAACGTAATCCTATTACTAAAATCGCATAAGAGAATTACATCGCCTATCTCCTCTTACACCACATAACAAGGTTAAGTTATATGGAATAATCACCGAATGTCTTATAAAGTTTTTAATGCATTGTTCTGCCAATTGTTTTGAAATTAGTTTTTTACGGCTTTAATTCATACCAAATTGTTCCAAAAAGCAAAGTATTTTATTTATGAAGCATTTTTTGTTAAATTTCTAGTAGATAGAGATCATGATTGGTCAAAAAGGATAATTGTATTTTCTTAAATATATATAATGTCAGTTTAAAATAAAGCTATCTTTTATTTTCTGTGCTAAAATGTGACGTGTATCTATTTTAAAGTAATTTATTTAAACATGCAAATCTGTTATTCTTTGACAAAATTGGATTTGTAATCTGTGATGTTGTGGCCCATGTTCCCTCGTTTTGGGTCTCGAGAGTCCTTTGATGAGGACAGATAGTGGTTTAGGCTCAATTCGACCCCAATGGGCGAACATTCGTCGCACAAACGTTGCCACATATAACAAATGTTTTCAAGCATACATCCATACGTTCTTTGAAAGATCACTATCCAAACATCCCACGTATGAGTTCAAGTGCATCTTACGAGTAAAGAATGCCATATTTAACTTGTAATCAAGAAGAAACATACATGTAGATACAAGTCATCCATGCCCTTTTATTACTTTTTGAAAATTAATGTGATGTTTAACGAAAATCTACCACTTTTGCATTTTAAAGATAATCCATTCGTTTTTCGAATTAAACATAGCACACTACAGTCGTTTTAATTTTGCAGACAGTTGATGAAAACACATTTCATTGTCTAATTGGCGCAAGACGAGAGTGTTCTCGAGAATCGCATTATTTACTCGTAAAACGTTTTTAAAAACACATATACTAAATTTGAGAAAATGGTGTAATTAAACAAAATTCCTTTTATTGCCTCGTGAGGCTTTATTTCGTAGTATTAAGTTGATAAATACGTGTTAACAACTAACAGTCAAGTGAAGTGGATTAAATAAATGATTCAACAAGATTAAATCTAGTGTAGTCTTAATTTTAAATACTTTTTGAAAAGAACTCTCGTATATTACGTGTAATTACCGTTTTGGAAATACTTTTTTTTTAGAATTTTGTTACACGCAGTTCTATTCTTAAAGCAAAATTTTGATGAGAATGTATAGTGCCAAAATATTTATACGACTACTCATCATGCAACGAACTTTTGAAGAAATCAATAAAAAACGAAAGTACACTTACCTTTATTGATCGTTAAGTCGTGTTTAACAAAAATAAAATATACATGGACTTCCAATTGATTTTAATCATGTTATAAATGAAAAAAATGAACTTGTCAACTTGTCGTCAACACCTGTTTGTAGAAGCTTTCGCGTGAAATAATACACTTGAGGGTTTCAATGCTGTAAAAAAATCATTCATTTATTTAGTTGAAAAGCAAAGTATGCTCGTTAAGTACCATTCAAAGATCCATTTGATGCCATGTTATCTAAAAGATCAAAATGAAACATTCATTACACACACACGCTTTGCACATGCATTTTTAACAAATCCAAAGCCCGATGCATTTTAACACCAAATTCATCCTTAAAGACTGGAATATTAATAACTTCATGGCTTGAGAGTATAATATTGTACTAAAACACTGGCCATTTTATAGCAAATTCAGTTATAAATGTATCCACACAACGCAACTTAGTTCTCAAGACTTGCACCAGGTCGATATTTTTTTCAATGAATAATTTAGAAAAAACATGCTCATTCAGAAGCCTACTAGCATTAAAAAAAGCTGAATGTGTCAGGGATGAAAATATGTTGAATAATTTAACAAAAAAACAAAAACAAATATAGACAACCCTCGAAATTCATTTGGAAAAAAAGCATGAACATCACGTTCCCGTTCACATTTGTCACTCTAAGGGATGGACGTTGAAAAATATCACAACATAATTGTAGGGAAACATGCTGCATAATAACGTGATAATGTTGCGAAACATCAAACGAGGCCTGAAACAGAGGTTATTGAACGAGGTAATAATAATTTAAATTGGACAAATGAAATAAGCAAAATATGCTTCTTGGACCAGGACGATTTCACACGCTATAAACTCAACGTGCTATGTACAAAATCGTTATAAAAAATCCTATTTGAATTCAACCCAGTACTAAGAACACTGAAAATGGCTACAAAAAACATGGCTTAACATGAATGCTGGGAGTAGGCAGCTCACCAGAGAATGAGCCATTAAGCCCTAAAAGATTGAGCCGTTGAAGGAAACTCATGAGTCGAGTTTCTTTGACCAATGAACCAACGAAGCGAGACAAATTGTTTTTTAAAAAAAAGAGTTATGAAGGACCATTCTTTCACCTCATTTAACATTGTCAGCTCATTGGTCAATGACCTCGTCACACAAAGTTCGTTGCAAGCTTTTGCTCAGAAACTTCGTTTGCAACAGGTTCAAAAATCTGTTGCACATTTCGAAACAATGCCACTCCCAACTTGTTACCAGTGTTGAACAGTTCTGTTCGAACTGTTTTAGCAATAAGCGTATTGGACCCCTTCAAATAGTTGAGAAAATTTCAAAATGGATTAAACACTGAGGCGCGATGAAATATCTAATATATACAACAGTGAAACTAGGACAGATAAGAAGACTTTTTTTGGAATGAAATGTGGAATGCTTTAGTTCAAACTTTCTCCCTCCCCAAAAATCTAACCTTCCCGATGGTCAAAAATCTTGCAAAAGCTATTTTCGAAATAAATAGTACGACCTGTTGTGATTTTGATATAAAACAACAATGGGTGTAGTTCTAATGCTATTATTGCCTGTACGAAATTCTGTCAATGAAATTTCGTGACATTCATTTGTGGCTAAAATTTCGCAAAATTTGATTCTGAACTTGTAATGAATATATATGTACTAGCCAGAGTACTTTTTGTAAACTGATTATATCCATGTTGTTATTATCTCTTGTTCCAAGACTAACAAAGTTGTAAAAACTAAGTTATTGTTGTAAATGATAAATGGTATCAAGCATTGCAATCAAAACTACAAAATAATTAAGTAGCTTGCGATGGCATACCAATTAACTGAATAATGACTACAATTCTTACATTTCGAATGCTTAAATGTGAAAATCGTTCTTAAATTTCTAGCTATATCCAATTATCATTCATTTATGAACACCTGCTATAATTAACTATCATCAATCATTAACACCATCCAATGTATGAAATGTAATCAACCCGATATGTTGCTCGAGCTTTTATAAGCATAACTTGAATGAGTTTACCACACACAAGATTTTCACAACAGAATTTACATGTGTATAACACGTCCCATTTTTCCCAAGATCGAGCATTGCTTTTTTAAATTAAATAGTATGCAGGTTAGTATTTCATTTGTCCAACTAAAATTTTGCTATCTTTGAGCTTCCATGTTGAAATGTGGAGAATTTATCACAATAACATCAAAACACTTTCATTTTGCAACAAAATCATCACAAAATGAAACACAAAATGTACAAAATTCATTATAATAGAGGATGGAAATAAGTGTGAAATACATGCTTCATTTACTTGCATGTTGTTTATAAAGAAAGCGAACGGTTTTTAATTATTTATTTTTTTATCAAAAAATGCGATATTTATATGAATATATGACAGTTGGGTTTAGCAATTACTTCACCCATCTTCATAACTGGAATGAAACCCTGTATATTCAAGATTTGTTAAAATGATCAATTGAAAAATTGCATAAGTATATACGTCAAGCAATTCAATTTTTATTAAGAAAAAGATGGAAGGTTGAGTTCAAAATGGAATTTTTTTTCTTCTTCTAAATCATTCTTCTTAGACTTTGATACTGTATTATAATACTATTAATATGATAATATGTTCCTGAAACACGCATTTTGCGTAGAAACACTGGCTTAAGCTAAAAATTGTACCCAGTATAGAACCATTGAAAATTATTGCAAAAGAAGTGAGCAAATTTGCTTGTTTTAAAATGAGTTTTTAAGTGTGTTTTAAAAATTATACAAATTTAAAATGTAACTCTATCGCTCTTTCAAAATTCCCACACTGTTTGCAATCATAGCATTTTCAAAATCAGACCACGTCATGTTTTTAAAACATGTTAAAATTTCTTCAAATGGTATTTGTACCGACAAGACAGGAGCAGAAGTAACCACAATGCAAAACTTGCAAAATATAACGAAAATCCATCACTTTTTGGCATGAGACATCCGGTAATTTCGAATATAATAATAATCTTAAAACCTAAAAAAAACAACTAAATACCTTAAGTCGAGTGGCACAACTGTCCCTATCTTGCCAGACAGTACGAATGGGGGAGAAGAAGGGATGAGCGCGACGATCCCGGACAAGTGAAGAAGCACGGATGGAGGGGCGGGGCACATGTATGTTTCCACATTCACACTGTGATCTCGTCCGTGAACCTACTTTTGTCGTCCAGATTAATCACAATGCGGTGCCTCCTGTTCCTCCGGTGTCTGGCACTGTGTTTCTCTGGAGAGTTTTGAGCACTTTTCACCGTCGCATCCGAGCTTCCATCGTCCTGTCCTCCCAGGCTAGACAGCGAGTTGGCGGACGTTGCATCGTCCAGCTTGCTGCACGACAGGCACAGGCTAGTCACGTGGTTTGGCGACATGGGGCGCAGCTCGACCCCATGCCCGTTGCTCTCGACATCGCCGGGCAACTCCTGCAGGCCGATGCCCGGATCACAGTGCAGTTTACCATCGCTGCTGGCACTGCTGCTGCTGGGACTTGGGGCCTTGATCACACTAAGGGGTTCTTCGACCGCCGACACTGTCTTGGCCGCGTTGTTCACTGTCTCGTCCAACCGCTGTACACTGTCCGCTGTCTTCTTTTCAGTAGCCGCTTTCTCCACTTGAGCCTTCATTTCCTCCTTGTTGGCTGCCTCTTGCATGGCGTTGATCTTGGCCGCCAGGTGGCGGTTCCCCAACCGCATGTTCTTCTCCTTCAAGAGCTCCAGTTGGATGTAGAGTCTCTTAAACTCTTCCTGTGCAACAGAGATAATGGGAGATTAAGATGATAACCATCAAATGGATGTGTCCACAGATGGCACTGTCCCTGCCAAAAATGAACTTAAGAAAAACTCAACTTTTGAAGGGAAACTGAAGTTTGGACGAAATCTATGCAAAAAAACTAAAGAATAGCTTTAGTTTTTCATAAGTTCATTTTTGCCCAAAATGAACTTAGAAAAACTCAAATTATGAAGTTAAACTGCAGAAAAACTCAACTTATAAAGTGAAACCGCAGAAAAACTCAACTTATGAAGTTGAAACTGCAGAAAAACTCAACTTATGAAGTTGAAACTGCAGAAAAACTCAACTTATGAAGTGAAACTGCAGAAAAACTGCTGTTTGGACGAAATCTATGCAAAAAAACTGAAAAAACCTAAAGAATAACTTAAGTTTTTTAAAGTTTTTCTTAAGTTCATTTTTGGCAGCGGTGGGTGGCCTGAAAGTGCTTTTGGTGGACCTGAAACGCCATCAGTGGACATGGACATGAGATTGTCAAGGATGTCTAAACTTCTTCAGTCATTTTATATGTTTCAGCTCTATGGGATGTCTTTATATTGAAACTACAACACAGAACATTGTCCAGAACAGGTTTCCGCAAGTGTTTCTTTCAAGATTCCAGGGATTTTTGTTTTAGCATCAACCAGAAATGGAATGCTATAAGGGTTTTGAGACCACAACATCACCAAGTTCCAAGAGACTCTTTAACAATGAAAACCACCAAACTGTGTTTATCAAGCTGGTGACTGTCCTTAATTTGTGGTCGGTTTCGGGAGTGTGTTCATTAAGGATATGTGGTTGAAAACGAAATAACGAACCTGCACATCAGACTCGCTGAGGCGCTGCTGTCCGGAGGAATCTGTAGGGGCTCTGTTGGTGGATGTGGTGGACAACATGGCGGGCTGAGTGGAGTTTTGGGATTTCGGCCGACTAACGAACTTGGTAGTGGAAGGCGAGAAAATGGATCCTTCGTCGTCTTTGCATTGTCCTTTCAACACCATGTAGGCCTAACGAGCAAAGGACACCGGATCAAACATACAACTTATTCATGCAGCTTAATTCTTATAACACAAATAATTATAAAAATGGTCGCGAAATAATTAAAGGCTACTAAAGTCCTTGTCGTTTAGGATAATTATCAAATATGTATAACCCCAGCACTGTTGGGAATTTACAAACACGTCCAAATGACGAAATTTCCATTTGAATGCAAACTGAATTTTGCAACACTCTTAATGACAATCCAGATGTACTTGATACTGTTCTTGAAAATTATACTGTTCTGAAGTTAATATCAAATGTCGTATGGACATGTCTATAATATTTTATAATTTCCCCCGCTTATGAATGAAGTATATTTGTTGAGTAATAATAAAACGAGGGATTTTCTAAATAAATTAGAACATTTTTGAAATCTTTAATCATTAAATTTCGTACTCTAATTGTACTTGATGTGTAAACCAAAATTATTTTTAATTGAAATTCAGGTTTTAAACAACATGGATTTTGGCATTTTACAAATATTAGTCTATAATATTTTATAATTTTCCCTGCTTATGAATGAAGTATATTTGTTGTATAATAAACGAGGGATTTTCTAAATAAACTAAAACATTTTTGAAATCTTTAATCATTAAATTTCGTACTCTAATTGTACTTGATATGTAAACCATAATTATTTTTAATTGAAATTCAGGTTTTAAACAACATGGATTTTGGCATTTTACAAATATTAGTCTATAATATTTTATAATTTCCCCTGCTTATGAATGAAGTATATTTGTTGTATAATAAACGAGGGATTTTCTAAATAAACTAAACATTTTTGAAATCTTTAATCATTAAATTTAGTACTCTAATTGTACTTGATATGTAAACCATAATTATTTTTAATTAAAATTCAGGTTTTAAACAACATGGATTTTGACATTTTACAAATAATAGTCTATAATATTTTATAATTTCCCCTGCTTATGAATGAAGTATATTTGTTGAATAATAAACGAGGGATTTTCTAAATAAACTAGAACATTTTTGAAATCTTTAATCATTAAATTTCGTGCTTTAATTGTACTTGATATGTAAACCATAATCATTTTTAATTGAAATTCAGGTTTTAAACAACAGGGATTTTGGCATTCCTATCATAAAACACTCAAGGATAATTAGGTAGTGTATAATCCAGCAGGCGCAAACCACAAACATCACAACAAGTGCGTTGTAGCATGGATTCCTGCCAACACAAGTTGGTAAGTATGGTTATTTTACGTTGTGAATGTGCCAATTGGCACGTTATTGATAGAGCCAACCTGCTCATTAAACTAATTCCCAAACATAATTTATTGTAATCCCAAGAGTAACTTGAACATAAACGTATTCGTAACTAACACCTGCTTTGGCAATATCCTCCAAACTAGTTTTTTTAACAATCTAGTATACCAATCTAAAATTGCAATAAAACTTCAAACCTATTTCGTAACAGCTCAGTTGTTCGTTTTTACTTACTCATCAATACAAATTCAAGTTTCAAAAAGCAATGTTCGAAAAACCCGCAAAAACAATGATATTTGCATTTCAGTTTCTGGAAAAATGTTTTTTTTTACATAAGATTATGACGAGGAAGTGCCGGGGATACAGCGTTTTTAAGATTTTGACGAAAATTGACCACCCCCTCATCGTCTTCCACCCTAAAAAATTCCAAACGCAATAGCTCTGTGAATTAAGGCTAGATTTTTAAAGTGTTTTCACTTTCTTAACGTAAATGACGTCCTCTTTCAGTTCCTGTCATAAAAAATATGTTTTTATAAATAGAACACAGCCAAAAACGGAAAAACAACGGTTTTTTGGCTGTTTTCGAACATTGTATTTGAAACGTTTTATTTTTGACTTCGGATTATCAATGAGGACGTCATTTGGCTTCGAAAACACCAAATACTGTGACAATCGAGCGAAAATTAGCCGCGATACAGCGTATTTTAATAGCATGTAACACACAACAGAATTTATGGATTATCCCTGCAAAATGTTTACTTAAAACATTTATTTTGCTAAATGTGCTTGCAAAATCGCGGTTTTTCAGGCAGAAGATCAAAAGCTACATGTCTACGCGTGGTTTAAGCAAAAAACCGCGAAATTTTAAGAACATTTTTGTTTTTCGTCAAAAAAACGGTAAGGGTATACTCTTTGCTTTTTTTCAAAAATCGGCGGAAATTCGACTTTTCAAATCGCGTTTTTTTCTTGCGGAATTTTAAAGTATATGTCAATACGAGTGGGAAAAGCCAAAAAACTCCAAATTCAGACATCAAAAACTCGAGTTATAAGCAAAAAAGGGGTTCACTGCAGCAGATATAAATTATGGATGACCCTCATTAAGCAGCGCCGTAGCTTTCTTATAATGAAAGTTTCCGCGGGAATTTCAAATTCGAAACGCTGCAGCTCGATGAATTATCGCTCGATTTCAAACATTTTTCACTTACTTGATCTAAGTGACGTCGTTTTTCAGAATCTGTCACAAAATACGCAATTTGTATGGCCTAAATAATCCACCCCAAGATTCTGGACCATATTCCCCCTCAAAATGTGATGACATTTACGCCTTGTTGTCAATGAACTCTGTAGTTTCTGCCTCGAAAATGGTTGTTAAGGTTTAATCAATTTCTCATTTACTTCAATGTCACGATTTATTGAGTGCTTATTTCTCTAGATATTCTCAAGTCTGTCACAGTTTCCATTAAAAATAGAAAAGGAGGACCTTAAAACAAAACAGGTTAAGTCTATGACAAGCCCATTTCCTCGAGTAAACAAAAACAACAACATGATAGTTGCTAATGTGGAAGAAGTTCCTAATAGATTTTTGTACCCACATCTCTCCTCCTTACAATTTCTAAGGATAAAGAAGCCATAGATACTCTACAACTTCACCAGCAGTAATCCTATGTAGAGTTTTCTGTTTTGTGGATTTGAGATGAATTGAGAAAGTCTCAATGTGGGGCAGTTATATCCATAAGATATTATTTCAGATAACCCCAACTTAGCTCTGTATTCACACAGAAAAACTGTTGTCTAGTTGTGTTATTCGCTCTTCCATTATCATCGGTTTGGTAATTATGTACACATGGGCAATTGCGAAAGAAAAGTTGATGTGGGTTTTTTCCCCTTCCTTACCTTGCTGCCAAAGATGAGACACAAAAGCAATGTGATGGTTAGCTGACTGTGACAAAAAAAGATGATGTACAGAAGATCCGGATTAGCTGGCGACTGGAGGAAAATCCTGTGGGAGAAAATGCGATAAAACAACAATGAAAAAATAATATTAGCAAGAATATCAAAGACGTATTGATCATGCTTTGTCAGCTTCTAGGGTGTTTCTAACCACTTGTATCACTCCATTGATGGAGCATTGAAATACTCGGCACTTCATCACTGAAAATCGATTATAACGTGCGTTATCTTTTTCACCATATCAAGAATGTATTAAAGATAAGTTTTAGAAATTGATTTTTGAAAGGTGCTGCGTGTGTCTAACAACACCATATCCTAAAATTATCCCACGAAAATGAACAATGGCTTTAAGAAATTACGGATTTGTGAAAATAGGTTTTCTAATTTGGTAAAATCACTAGGTCTTTGTAATACATTGGCACAAGACTACCGATCCGGAAGAAATCTTAAACCAGAATTTTCTTTACAAAAACACAATTGAATTTTATGAAATAAGATATTGACATGTCGTCTATAAATGTGGTGATTCGTGCGAAATATAATACCAATATTTTGGTCTCAAAAAATAAACTATTTTCCTGAAATGCGAGTGATTCCTACAATAACATAAAAAAATTACTACTTTCTCCGTGAAATGCTTTTAAATCTTAACATTTTTGTAATACAATTCGAAATAGGAAAACACGAAATAAAACATGTAATCGATATTGAATAAAACAAGTGTTTTCTTAATAAATTGCGAATTATTCGTACTGACTAAAAATCTCAAAACACGTTTGACTTGTAAATGAAAATATAAAATGTCATGAACATTTCAAAGTAATCGATAATCCTATTTGTTTCTCTGAAAATTTCATTAAGGCAAATTTCCCCCCTCATTAAAGGACGAGTGAATTTATGAGCTGTGGACACTGAATGGATTTAAACCTAGCTGAAAACAGATGTAGATGGCATCTTCATAACCTTGATAAGTCGGTTTAAATCCGGAGGTCGAAAAGCTAGCACATTTACGTTAATTCTATAGAAAGCGGATTAAATCCATTCTGTAACCACAGCTATTGTCAAACAAAAACAAAGTTTTGCCTCAAAAAGTAAACTGTACGTACCAACTAGCCTGCTTCATGTGAGAAGCAAGTAGCTCCAACCGGAAACGCTGATGTGCGCGTGCGCCGAGGAACCGAAATCAGCGCTTCCGACTAGAGCTATTGGCCTCTCGCGTTTAGCTAAATTATGGAATAACAACAGGAAAGAAAATCTAAGTAAACATGCTATAATGTGAGTGCAGGGCAATGTTTATGTATTTTTACAAATTGCACTTTCTCGCCAGGGTTCGCCCCATCCATTAGGTTTACAGCTTATAAAAATTCTTTCCCAAGTTTTTAAAGGTAATACTGTGAGCACTTACATGGAAATATTTAAGAAGACGGATAGAAGGAATTCGTTATAGATGGCCATGCTGATGAATTTGCTTTCGTTGAATTCCGATGGAGCTTTTCTGACTACGATGCATAAACTTATTCCCCAAACCAGAAATACCATTTCCACTGTAAAAAAACACACAAAAAAACCACACCCGTCATTGCAAATGCATGATGAAAGTAGGGATTCCAAACATTTCGGATTTTTAAAAAAATCGCATTCTATTCATCTATTTATTTGTGTAGAAAAAACTCCAAATAATCGATGCATTCGGGAACATGCATGCACGTAGCAAATAGAGCAACAAATAACGATTCTCGCTGAATATGGTTATCGCGTGGAATCTTTGTGCCTGTTTCTCTAAATAACATATAGGATTCTGTCTACGAGTTCTTTCCACAATTCACAGTAATCTAGAAATAAGAACAAATTTCGGCATCCTAAGACCACATAAAAAATAGGCGAACCAAACAAAGAGTATTTTAAACCAGCTTAGGAATATACGAGTCCTGAATACGTTGTATGTCTCCATTGAAATTCAATGGTGCATCTAAATATGGGTTGTACAAGTAAAAAAAAAATGCACAAAATGACAGCTTTAATGCACGGAACCCCCCTCTGTCTATTTTGCACTTAAGATTCCATGCTTTTCACTACTACTTTTTATTTTTTCGTTTCATTATGCAAATTGGTGTAAGACGGCAAATTCGTCGTCGTGCAACAAATAACATTAAGCCCTTCAAAAAAATGCCAATAAACTGCTTCGGTATCAAAAGTTATGTTTCCAGGGTAATAGGATTCAATATTACGATTTTTTTGTATGTTTTATTCTTTGAAGACAGGCACACGGTTCATGAAACACACAAACTAAGCTTCCCGACGTGCATTTCTTATTATTTTTTGTAAATACCATCATAAAAGAAACAGCGTGAATTTTTAGGCGTCTCTCAGCTATTTGCTCTCATTTTTTAAAAAAATTTGAATATGTAAACTTCAAAAGTTCTTTTAACAAGATGGAGTAATCTTAAAACAGAGACGAGGTCCATGAACACACAAGGTTTATATCTTGTTTTTTTTCCAATCATAAATAACCAATCAATGCTACCTACAAAAATAAACCGTTTAAGTTGTTTTTGAATCAATGAACCATGAGCGTAAGCTTTAGATTTTGTGTAGTTATCGTAAAACTTCAAAACACATTTCATCAATAGGTAAAGTTGATTCATTCAAGTATTTAAACCAAAAGTGAAAGTTGGCTACCTTCTGTGAGGGTAAGAAATCCATATATGGATTTGTATGTGCTGTGTTTATATAACGATTAAATGATCATACCGTTTAATACCATGTTGTGTCAATATTTATCTACTGAATGACCGTTTACAGGCATGTATGGACCATATTAAGCTTCTGAATTGCCACATATGGACTATTCTTAGGCTTTAAGTTTCAATAATGGCTCATGGGTAACATAATCTAGCAAATAAGAACATAGGCCTTACATGTCCATACAAAGGACACCTAAGACTTTATACAGGCACACATTTATATATGGGTAATGGTGAAATACACTTATGTCCAGATGTGCCCAATTTATGGTCTAGCCATCAAGTATAATTCCCTTCTTAATTAACAAAAAGGCCTTAACCGTACCAATATAAATTGTCATAAATATATCAGCATGCTATACTTTATGATAAATGTTCTTTTCAATTTTTTCAAACATCATTAAATAGTTTAAATCAGATAGTGAAGAAATCTTCGTATTAAACGAGCCACTCACAAATTTATTGAGAAAGCAATGCTTTCTAAAGAACCTCCTCTTTTATTCATACAATGCAGACACGATAAAATTGAAAAATATGGCATTTTTCCATGCGTTTGATTTCTAATCAAATTTGCAGAGAATGAGTTATGAAATGTCTGAAATGATTTTTTATCGATCCATACATAGCGGTGTGTCAAACATAGAACTTAACATGGAGTGTTAGTGATAGAAATATTTCGTTTTTTTAAATAATTTCTCTTTGAATCAGTGCTATCAGTTAATTATTAATTTATCTTAACGGTTGACTGCCCAGAAAACAGTATAATTCTGTTTATTAATTAGGTTTTTGTCTTGTATAAGTGAAACTTTTCTGGAAAATCATCTTAACTTTGCACATATTTCTTTTATATTTTTATAAAATTCAGGAAAAACCGTTAACTCGGTTTTATAGCTCCATATTTTAGATCAGTTAAAGTATGCAAATTTCTATTACGATACTTCCAAGATTTTATTCAAATTGATATTTTTTTCTGCCTTTAGGGCACAAAGAGCCAACAATTTCCCACATAAAAGTCTCATTCAAACTTTCGTCGACTCGCTTACATCTGCAAAATGCTACTTAGTAACAACGATTTTTAGCACAAAATTTCACTTGATCTTCAATTTTTATGTTTTTTTTCTGAACGGACGAACGTCTATAAGCTACTTTGATGCGAGTGGAACAGATAACTTCAACTTGCACTCTCATGAACTTTTCATGGCTCAGGCAATTTCATAGGGCAGGAGCTCTAGTGCCCTGGATTGGAAGCACAGAAACGATTTTTTTTGTATAATAAAACAACCTACTCTGGTAGTCTTCCAAAAAAACTTTTTATCCACCTATCTAAAGACCAGTTTGGGAATAGCTCCACATCCATAACACGGAAGCCGAAATTGCAAAAGCTCAAAATGCCTAATAAAAATAAAACAGCTTTAGGCAACGTTGGTCTGCCCTTTCGATGGATGCTTTATTGTTGGATTAGAGACACTGTTTAGTATCATCATGTGATATTGCACGAAAACGGTTTATTTGCAAGATTGCTTCATGTGTATTTAAGCAACGACGTTCGACTCCTAAGTTCCTCAGAAACTCAAAATTGCTTATGGCCGGATGAATAAGTCATTAAGTACCACTTAACAATTAAGTGGATGCGTCTGCACAAATAATACATGTCCCTTCAACGGTTTTATTGGTTATACATTATAGTTGAAAAGGGCGATTCAAGTCTGAATTCTGATGGCAAACACGTCTAATTTCGGAGCATACTAGCAGTGTTTGACTGCAGACACTCTCCAGGGTATAAAAAAAGTATTTTGAACCATATGTAGGTCCCAAATACATGTATGTTTATATATGGCATTTTGTGTATATTGAAATGCCATATATGGAATATTGGTAACAGAAAGTGAACACATATGGAAATATAGTAATATATGGCATGTTGTGTATATTGAAATGCCATATATGGAATATTGGTAACAGAAAGTGAACATATATGGAAATATAGTCAAATATGGGCATTTTCGAATATGCCATTTATGAGCATATACTTG